>WOXC01010723.1:0-101715 GCA_011680675.1 Gymnobelideus leadbeateri
GGTTAGATTTATTGAGTTCAGAGAGGGGGAGATTAAGGTCCCCCACTAGTATAGTTTTGCTATCTATTTCTTCCTCTAATTACTTTAACTTCTCCTCTAGGAATTTGGATGCTATACCACTTGGTGCATATATATTTAGTAGTGATATTGCTTCATTCTTGATGGTGCCTTTTAGTAGGATATAGTTTCCTTCCTTATCTCTTTTAATTAGATCTATTTTTGCTTTTGCTTTATCTGAGATAAGTATTGCTACCCCTGCTTTTTTTACTTTAGCTGAGGCATAATAAATTTTACTCCAACCTTTTACCTTTACCCTGTGGGTATCCCTTTGTTTCAAATGTGTTTCTTGAAGACAGCATATTGTAGGATTATGGTTTTTAATCCATTCTGCTATCCGCCTCTGTTTTATGGGAGAGTTCATCCCATTCACATTCACAGTAATGATGACTATCTGTCTCTTCCCTTCCATCCTATTCCCTCCCCTGTTTATGTTTTGTTTATGTTTTGTTTATTCCTTCTCCCTTCCCCTCCTTGAAGTTTTCCCTTTTGACCACCCCCTCCCTCAGTGTTCCCACCCAGTGACCCCCCTTCTTAACCTACCCTCTCCCCTTACTACTATTTCCCTCCCTTCTAATCCCTCCCTTTAGTCTCCTCCTTTTCACCCCCCCTTACCCTCCCACTATCTATAGGACACAATAAATTTTTATACTTATCAGAGTAAATTACTCCCCGTTTGATTCCAAACCAATGAGAATAAATTTCAAACAGTGCTCCTCTCCCTCCCTCCAATTCCTCTATTTAATGAATTTATGTGTCTATTCACATTAGATTCTTAAACTTCACTGATTAATTTGATCCTTCTTTGAACCAGAACCAGTGAGAATAGTGTTTAAATGATGTTCCTCTCCCTCTTACTTTCCCTTCTTCCATAGTGTGTTTTGATGCCTCTTCAGATGGCATATTTTACCTTTTCCTAGCTCATCCTTTCCTTTTTCCCATTACAGTACCTTTGATCCCCTTAATAGTCTTTTTTTTTTTAGACTCCATGTTAGTGCATTCGTACCCACACCCTCTAAGTATAACCCTGCAGGTCATGATAATCATAAAGATTTCAAATATTGACAGTTATCAGCTCCACATATAGGGATGTGAACATTTTGCTCTTGTTGCATCCCAAGTAATGAGCATGTGTTTGTGGGTGTGGGTGTGTGCACTTCTGCATGTGTGAGTCTATGTTACCCTTGTTTACCTTTTTATGTCTTTCTGGAGTCTTGTAATTGGAGATCAAAAGAATAGAAGTAAAGCCAAAAGGAAATTCAAATAAAAAGGAAAACAGAAGTAAAAAAAAAAACATGTTTCATGTAATAAAGTTTTACAGTTTTATGTGGAATATATTTTTTTGTTTTATTTGATCAACTTCATATTCTTTTTTCTTTTGTGTGTTTGTTTCAACTTTGTAATAAAACAATTTAAAAATATAAAGAAATGTTTTATATGATTGCATACATATATAATCTATATCTTATTGCTTACTCTCTTAGGGAGGTGTAGTGGAGAGACATAATATTTGGGATTCAAAACATTAAGCAATAAAAATTATTTTAACATGCAAATTGGGATTTATACACACACATGTAAAGAGAGAGAGACAGAGAGAAGATAGAGGCAGAGAGAGAGAAAGAGAGAAAGAGAGAGAGAGAGAGAGAGAGAGAGAGAGAGAGAGAGAGAGAAGACAGAGATCAAGGGAGCTAGAGAGACAGCGAAAAGGGATGAAAGGAGCCAGGACAGAAGTTAGGAGGATTCCAAATAAAAGAGCTCAGCACTTGTATGGTAATCCATGACATTATGTACAAAGGAGGTCGATAACATTAGTGCAGCAGTAGAAAAAAGTATCATGAAAGAGGGATTTCAGGAAAACCCTTATAGGGGAAAGGATTAGGGTTTGAAAAGTTATTATTTAGACCAAAAATGAGATAGAGAATAATTTTAAATGCAAAATGGATAATTTTGATTGAATTAAATTGAAAAGATTTAGCACAAACTATGCCAATGTAAACAAGATTAGAAGGGAAGCAGAAAACTGGGAAATGCTTTTTATAATCAGCATCTCTGATAAAGACCTCATTTCTTTTTTTTTTTTTTAAAGCGATTGGGGTTAAGTAACTTGCTCAAGGTTACATGGCTAGTCATTCTTTATGCATGGGTGCTCATTTTCTGAGGCCGGATCTGATCTCAGGTCATCCCAACTCCGAGGCTGGCGCTCTTACTCACTGCGCCACCTAGCCGCCCCTTTAGGGCAATTGGGGTTAAGTAACTTGCCCAAGGTTACAGGGCTAGGTTTTTTGTTTTGTGTGGATTAAGTGTCGGAGGCCAGCTCTGAACTCAGGTCCTTCTGACTCCAGGGCCAGCACTCTATTCACTGCGCCACCTAGCCACACCTAAGACCTCATTTCTTTTTTTTATTATTATTAATTTATTAGTTTAGTTTCAGTTAAAAGATTCAATTCCATAGTTCCTTGATTTTCAAATTTCCTTTACTTCCCTCCCCCCTCTCCTCATGACAGCATATAGTACAGTATAGGGTCTGCAAATGCATTCATATTAAACATTATTCCAATTACAAAGGCATATTTTACTAGGTGGGATGAAAGATGGTAAGGAAGAAGTAAAACCAAACAATGAGAAGAACAGGATCATTTAGTTTGCTTCCATCAGGATTCAGGCTCAGTTCTTTCTAGTTATATCTCTGGATGGCGCATTTCTCACTTTCTTGAGTCATTCGGGATTAACTTATATCACTGCATTGCTGAAAAGAGTCCAGTCTGTCATAGTTGGTCGTCACAGATATGGTATGTCTGTGATTGTATACAAATTTCTTCTGATTCTACTCTTCTCGCTCAGCATCAGTTTGTATAAGTCTCTCCAGGTAATTATGAAATCCGTCACCTCCTCGTTTCTTTTTATGTCCTTCTGGAGTCTTGTAATTGGAGATCAAATTTTCCATTGAGCTCTGGCTTTTTCATTAGGAAAGTCTGGAAGTCCCTTACTTCATTAAATGTCCATCTCCTTGCCTGAAAGATTATGCTCAGTTTTGCTGGGTAGTTAATCCTTGGTTGTAGTCCTAGCTCTCTTGCCCTACGAAATATCAAATTCCAGTCCCTTCGCTCTTTTAATGTAGAAGCTGCTAGGTCCTGTGTGATCCTAACTGTAGTTCCTCGATATTTGAATTGTTTCTTTTTGGCTGCTTGTAGAATTTTTTCTTTAATCTTATAGTTCTGGAATTTGGCTACTATATTTCTTGGAGTTTTCAGTTTGGGATCTCTTTCAGGAGGAGTCCGGTGAATTCCATCAATAGCTATTTTATCTTCTGATTCCAGGACCTCAGGACAGTTTTCTTTGACAATCTCTTGGAGGATGTTGTCTAGACTGCCTTTCTCATCATGGCTTTCTGGTAGACCAATAATTCTTAAGTTGTCTCTCCTGGATCTGTTCTCTAGGTCAGTTATTTTTCCAGTGAGATATTTTACATTTTCTTCCAATTTTTCGATCATCTTGTTTTTTTTGATTGACTCCTGCTGCATCATAGAGTTCTGAGTTTCAGTTTGATTGTATCTATTTTTTAGTGAATTATGGTCTTCAGTTAGTTTTTGAAGTTCCTTTTTTAGGGAGGTATTTTCTTTTTCCAAGTTGGTCATTGCCTCCCTGATTTGGTCTTTAAAATTTTTCTTAAGCTCCTCCAGGAATGCTATTTGGGCTTGAGACCAGATCATGTTTTCTTCTGTGGTCTCTGGTGTGGGCAGAGAGTCTATATTGTCCTGTGTGTTTTGCTGTTCTTGCCCTGCATAGTATGCTCGAATAGAATTTCTTGCCTTCCCCTTCTCCTTTTCAGCTTCCTTCCTTCCCATTGTGACTTCCTGTTTCTTAGTGTCTCAGGCTATGAGTTTGGGGCCTGATCCTTGACTTTGAATACCTCTGGGTGGCTAGTTTATGGCTAAGTCAGGGAAGTCAGTGAGGAATGTAGATGTGTAGGTGGGGATGAGTCTGACCACTTCAGATTTCTGCCTCTATACCCCTGGGCTATAAGTAGGCTTTTGTTGGTGAGGTGAGGTGGGGCTTGTTGGGTCCCCTCCCTCTCTTCTCTTTAGATTCCTGGCTGTCTCAGCTACACCCCTTCGTGGAGATTCTCAAGCCTGAGGCTATTTCCATTAACTTGGGATTTCAATCTGGGTGGGAGACTTATCTTTGGGTTTTCTGCTTCATGAAGGAGGGATGGGAGGATCTAAGCAGCTAGAATTTACTTTGCCATTCCAGCCCCTGTATTATACAGGCAAGCAGTTTCTAAACTTCCAGGCTGGGGGCTGAATGCAGCCTGAGAAGCCACTCTCTCCACTGGGGGCCCGACTCTCCTACCTGGCTCCAATGATCCATTCCCTCTGCGAGATGGCTGCGATTCATCCTTGGTAAGTCTGCAGGCTGTGGCTTTTTCTCTCTCTGGTGTAGTCTGCTTGTCTGCTCTTAGGTCTGAGCTGTGCAGACCCCACGTGCTCTGCGCTTGACCTGTGCAGACACACTGGGCAACCTTCTGGGCTGGTTTCTGCCACACTCTGTCTTCCACTGGGCTCAGGCTGTTGAATCTTATTTCATACTTTTCTTGCATCTTTCTCATTTCTTTCCCCGATTTCTCCTATACTTATCTGCTTTTTAAATTTTTTTTTATTTTTGCCTTTTGGAGGGCAATTGGGGTTAAGTAACTTGCCCAAGGTTTCACAGCTAGGTTATTGTTTGTGTATGTTAAGTGTCTGAGGCCAGATCCGAACTCAGGCCCTACTTATTCCAGGGCTGGCACTTGACTCACTGTGCCCCCTAGCTGCCCCTCTTATCTGCTTCTTAAGATCCTCTATGGTATGTAACCAGCTTGTATTTCATTTGGGGCTTTTGGTGCAGGGTTTCTGACCTCCCAATCCTGTTCCTGTTCCATGTTTTGATCCTCTTTGCCCCCAAAATAGGAGTCTAATGTTGCATTTTTCTGTTTATTTTGTTTCCTTTGCCTAGGCATGTTGCCACTCAATTACTCGACTTTTGGGCTTGTTGCCATTAGGACTCTGCCACCAATCAGGGGAGCTTCTGTTCCAAACTCTGGAGTTTTCTCAGCTGCAGGAAGTAATAGTTGGGTGTTCTATCTGAAGCTTCCACATCCTCTGGCAAGCTGGTCACACACACCAATACCTCTAGCCCAGACCACAATTCAGATCCAGGAAAGTTAAAGCAAGAGCAATAACCCCCTCCCCCAGATTGGTTGTCAGATCTCCCTTCAGTCTGTAGGCCAGGAGCAGAAGTTGCCATATGTGGCCATGGCTGCCCTGTGGCTCCTGAGCTGTTTCTCACCCCCAGGGGAAGAGGCTGACATGATCTCCCAACAAGTGAGTCCCAAAGTCAATACTGCAGTGACCCCTCACTTTGTCCTTGGCATCAATGTGTTATTAATTCTGGAAATACCACAGCTGCTGGTGTTCGGAAGTCCTTCCAGTAAGCTGCTGGTCCAGCAGCCCTGGGACTAAAACCTCTGGCTCACGGGGGCCTGGGCTTGGCTCCCAGAGCACTGTGCTGGCTTCTCCCTGCCAGGTTGCTGGGCTATCCTCAGTGGGAGGTTACCTTCTCTATGTCATTTTGTGGGTTCTGTAGTTCCAGAGTCTCCTTTTATATAAATTAGAAGTGGTGAAAGCCAGATCCCCATGAAAGTGCTGTTTCTACTCTACCATCTTGGCTCCAACCTGGTAGACTTTCTTAGAGAAAATATATGTCTATGTATGAATGTAAGTATGTATGTAATCATTCATGTATATGCATATGTGTATCAATGTGTATATGAATATATCTGCACTTAATCGTAAACTTTAGTGGAAGGGAATCATAATAAAGGAAAGAGTACACAGGGGTGGCTATGTGGCACAGTGAAATGAGCACCAGCCCTGGGGTCAGGAGAACCTGAGTTCAAATCCAGCCTCAGACATGTAACACAAAAATTAGCCATGTGAGCTTAGGCAAGTCACTTAACCCTAATTGCCCTCCAAAAAAAAAAAAAAAAAAGAAAATATGTGCACAGCAGAGAACAGAAGCAAACTAACAAAATCAAAGATGAACAGCTTTCAACATGGGAAGTATTTATTATATCTGCTTTCTTGAAAAATAAATTTATTGCTAATTATTTTGAATTTTCTCTTATGTTTTTCTTTTATTGTATTTGTTTCAATGTTTAATTTTATAATATTTTAATTTTCTTATTGCATATTTCTTTCAGTAATGAAAAAACAAAAAATAAACAAAAATAAAAATAAATGGTTGAATCAGTTCTTAGGTCTATCAACAATGCGTTAATGTCTCATTTTCTCCATATCACTTCCAACATTTGTCACTTACCTTGTCTGTCCTATTAGTCAACCTAATAATCTTATGATATGTATTACCTCAGAGTTGTTTTAATTTGCATTTCTCCAATCAAGAGTGAGTTAAAATATTTTCTTTTCATATAGCTATAGTTACTTCATCTGAAAACTGATTATAGATTATTTATCACTTGGGGAATTGTACTAATTTTTATGAATTTGACTCAGTTCTTCTTTGAGACATGGGTCCTTTATCAGAGAAATTTGTTTCAATTTTTTTTCATAGTTACAATCAAATCTGCATTTCCTTCCATTCTGTCCCCACCATTTGTTCTATTATTTTTCTCCTTTCACCCTGACCTTCTTCAAAAGTGTTTCACTTATGACTACCCACTCCCCCAATCTTCCCTCTCTTCTATCACTGCTCTCTTCTCTTATCCTCTGCCCCCAACTTACCTGTGGGTTAAGAAAGATTCCTATACCTAACTGCATGTGTATGTCATTCCTTCTTTAAATCCATCTGATTAGAGTAAGATTCACTCATTCCTCCTTGCCTCCCCCACTCTCTCTCCACTGCAAAATCTTTTTTCTTACCTCTTCTATGTGAAATAATTTACCTCATTATGCCTCTCCCTTTCTCTTTCTCCAAGTACATTCCTCTCTCACACTTTAGTTTTATTTTTAAATATCATCCCTTCATTTTCAACATACATGTGTACCCTCTGTTAATATATACTCTTTCTAAATATCCTAAATATAAGAAAAGTCGTGTAAGTTATGAATATAATCTTTCCATGTAGGAATGTAAGCAGTATAAACTTATTAAGTTCCTTATCATTTCCCTTTCCCATTCACCTTTTTATGTTTTTCTTGAGTCTTGCATTTTAAAGTCAAATTTTCTGTTCAGCTCTCGTCTTTCATCAAGAATGCTTGGAAGTTCTCCATCTCATTGAATATCCATTTTTCTCCCTGAAGGATTATACTCAGTTTTGCTAAATGGGTGCTTCTTATTTTTAGTCCAAGCTCCTTTGCCCTGAAGCATGTCATATCCCAAGACCTTTGATCCTTTAATGTAGAATCTGCTAAATCTTGTGTTATCCTTTCTGTGGCTCCACCATATTTGAATTATATCTTTCAGGCTGGTTGGAATATTTTATTCTTGACTTGGGGCCTTTGGAATTTTGCCATGAAATAATATTCCAGGGAATTTTCATTTAGGGATCTCTTTCAGGAGGTGATTGGCGGATACATTTATTTTTTCTTTCTTGTTCTCTACAATATAAGGGTAGTTTTCCCTGATGAGTTCTGGGGGGATGATTTCTAGGCTCTTTTTTTTTTTTGATTATGGCTTTTAGGTCAGTAGCTTTTCAATTAGGTATTTCACATTGTCTTTGGTTTTTTCATTCTTCTGGTTTTGTTTTATTGTTTCTTGACTTATCATAAAGTAATCAGCTTCCACTTACTCCAGTCTAATTTTTAAGAATTATTTTCTTCAATGAGGTTTTGGACCTTTTTTTTTTTACCGTTTGGCAAATTCTACATTTTTTTTAATTAAACAAATGCTTTATTAACTTCTGGTTTACATAATTCATTTCCACCAAATTTTGAGTTACAATTTTCCCCCATTTTCCCCTACCCACCACCCCAGAATAGCAGTCCCACTAGATATTCCCTCATCCAATCTGCTCTCTCCCATATCTTCTCCCATACTACCTTCGACTTTGCCATTAGGGCACGGCTAATCTCTGAGCCCCAATGACCGGACATCTTACGAAGCATTTAATTTTAAAACTTCGATTTTCAGATCCATTCCCTTCCTCCCTTGTCATCCACTCCCTCTGAGAAGATAAGCAATTCAGCATGTGTTGTACATATATAGCTAGGCAAAACATTACCATAATAGATATATTGTAAAAGACTGCTTATATTTCCCTCCTACCCGCCTCATCTCCCACCTGGTCCATTCCTTACTTTGATCCTGTCCCTCTTTGATAGTGGGTACCTCCAACCTCCCCTCCCCCGAGAATGCCCTCCCCTCCATCATCCCCTCTCTCATGCCCCTTTCCCCTATTCAGGAGTGTGAGTGAGGGTAAGATATTCCATTTAGTATGTATGTGATTCTTTCCTTGAGCCAACTTCAATGAGAATATGCTTTTGCCTTTTGCCTTCCTGTTCTTCCCCTCCCTTGCAACTACTTCCCCTTCCCTCTTCAACATGAGATAGTTTACCCTACCCTGTCTCTCCCCATCTCCTCTTGCCACTTTCCTCACGAACCTCTTGACTTCACCCCTTAAGAATCATCCCTTCCTTGGGGCAGTTAAGTGGTGCATCGAGCAAAGCGTTGGCCCTGGAGCCAGAAGGACCCAAGCTCGGATCTGGCCCCAGACACCCAACACACAAACAAAAACCCAGCTTCGAGACCCTGGGCAAGTCACCCAACCCCAACTGCCCTCCACAAAAAAAGAAAAAGAATCATCCCTTCCCATCAAATTCAACCTGTTCCCTCTATCCATGTATACCTATAAACATATGCCCATATACCCTTCTTCAATTATTTTCATAATGAGAAAGGTTTCATCAGACACAGTTATTGTTTTTCCATGTAGGAATGTAAATAGTTCAACTTTGATAAGTTCCTTTTGATTTCTTTTCCTTGAATACCTTCTCAAGCATCTCTTGCTTCTTGTGTCTGAATGTCAAATTTTCTATTCAACTCTGGTTTTTTCCTCAAGAATGTTTGAAAGTCCTCTATTCCACCGAATGACCATATTCTCCCCTGAAACAAGATACTCAGTTTTGCTGGGTAGGTGACCCTTGGCTTCAATCCCAGATCTTTTGCCCTCTGGAATATCATATCCCATGCCCTTCGATCCTCAGTGTAGAAGCTGCCAGGTACTGGGCTATTCTGATTGTATTTCCACAGTATTGAAATTGTTTATTCCTGGCTGCTTGTAGTATTTTCTCCTTGATTTAGGAGTTCTGGAACCTGACTATAATATTCCTAAGAGTTTTCTTTTTGGGATCTTTTTCAGGAGGCGATTGGTGAATTCTTTCAACCTCTATTTCCCCCTCTGGGTCTAACACATCAGGGCATTTTTCCTTGAGAATTTCTTTAAGGATGATTTCTAGGTTCTTTCTTTGATCATGGCTTTCAGGTAGTCCAATAATTTTTAAATTATCTCTCCTGTATCTATTTTCCAGGTCAGTGGTTTTTCCCATGGGATATTTCACATTGTTTTCTATTCTTTCATTTGTTTGGATCTGTTTAACAGCATCTTGATTTCTCATAAAGTCACTAGCTTCCATTTGCTCCAGTCTAAACCAGCGGGAATGAATCTCCTCATTGAGCTTTTGAGATTCTTTTTTGATCTGGCAAATTTGACTTTTTAAGGCATTCTTCTCATTGCCTTTCTGAGCCTCTTTTGATACTTGAGTTAGTCTATTTTTTTAAGGTGTTATTTTCCTTAGGCTGTTGTAATGGAAATTCAGATTTGGAAATCTTCCCTGCTCCTAGGCCCTTTGATTGGCTTAAGCGACTTTGTTTGACTTAAGTGACTCTGAGAACCTTTCTTGATTTGAAAACATATTCTGACTCCTAATAGGCTGAATGTGGTCACATGGAGCCTGTGGTAGGAGGCTTGGTTTTCAGGAATGACCACACCTTGATGCTGTGTGATTGGGCAGTGGGTCAAGAGGGTGGTTACATTCTCTGAGCCAAGAGAATACTGTATAATCCCTGATTTGAGGCTTTGCTTTGGGGGTCACTTTGAGAAGTGTTGTGTGATTTGACCAGATGAGACTCTGGGAAGCCATTGAGAGCCCCCGGGCTTTGAAAACCCAGATGTTGGTGCTTCCCTCTCTGGTAACTGTGATTTTGGTATTGATAATGGTTGGACAGTTTGGTAGCCTGTCTGTTTGATCTGCATGTATACTCTGAAGTCCAGGGTGCTGACCTTTTCCCCTGAACTAGGTAATATATGTTTGTTTGATTAAAGTGAGCTTGTTAACTGATTTTGAGTTGCTTTCCTTTACAAAAGCAGATCTAAGAACCTGTGTTGGCAGTCACCATGGGGATGTTAGGGAGTTTGCTGCTACAGCTGTTGACTGTTGTTTCATACTTTTCTTGCATCTTTATCATTTATCTTCCCAATTTTTCCCCCACTTCTCTTATCTGCTTCTTAAGGTCCTGTATGGCCGGTAGCCAGCTTGTATTTTCATTTGGGGATTTTGTTGCAGGAGTTCTGACTTCACAGCTCTCCTCCATGCTTTGATCCTCTTTGCCTCTAAAATAGGAGTCCAATGTTGAATTTTTCTGTTTATTTTATTTCTTTTGCCTAGGCATGTTGCCACTTAATTGCTTGATTTTGGGGCTTGTTGCCACAGTTGAACTCTGCCACCAGACAGGAGAGCTTCCGTTCCAAACATGGGGTTTTCACAACTTCTGCCAGTTGGGTGGCCTCTGTAAAGCCTCCACCCACTCTAGCAAATTGGATACCCACCCCAACCTTCCCCTGAGACCACAATCCAGATCCAGGCAGTTTAAAGCAGAAACGATTAACCCCCAGACTGATTTCTGGATCTCCCTACAGTTCTCAGGCCAGGAGTTAGAGCCACCACTGACACTGGAAAATGGCTTCTGTGCCTCATTTCTTCAGCAGCTTTTCACCCCAAGGGGAGGAAGCCAACGAGTTCCACAAATTCTGGTCCCAAAGTCCATAGGGCACTAACCTCTCACTTTGTCCTAGGCATATCTGTGCTGATAACTCTGGAATCGCCTGGTGTTCTGGGGTCCCTCCAGTTGGCTGCTGGCCCAGCCACCCTAGCAAATTCTACTTTTTAAGGCATTATTTTCCTTATTCACTTTTTTGCTTCTTTTATCATTTGGATATAGTCTGTGTTTAAAGCTATTATTTTCTTCAGTATTTTTTGTGTACCTTATCTACCAAGTTGTTGACTCATTCTTCATGATCATTTTTGCATCACTCATTTCTCTTTCATCACTCGTTTTTCATCACCCAATTTTTCCTCTTCTTCTATTACTTGATATTCAAAATCTTTTGAGCACTCCCATGGTCTGAGACTTATCCATATTATCCTTGGATGAGTTTGATGTAGGAGGTTTGACTTTGATGCCTTCAGAGTGGGTGTTTTTTATCTTCCTTATCACCATAGTAACTTTCTATAGTAAATTTTTGTCCTTTGTTTGTTCATTTTCTGAGCCTATAGCTTGACTTTTAACTGTTACATTTTCATTAAAGAATGATTGAAAGTCATCTGTTTCATTAAATATCAGCTTTTTGACCCTGAAAGACTGTACTCCATTTTACTGGGTAGCCTATTCTTGCTTGTAAACCTACCTCCTGGGGTGGCTAGGTGGCGCAGTGAGTAGAGCACCGGACCTGGAGTCAGAAGGACCTGAGTTTGGATCGGGCCTCAGACACTTAACACACACAAACAAACAAACAAAAAAAAACCTAGCCGTGTGACCTTGGGCAAGTTACTTAACCCCAATTGCCCTCCAAAAAGCAAAAAACAAAAAACAAAAACAAAAAAAACCTACCTCCTTTGCCTCCCAGAATATCATATTATAAGCCCTCTCCTCCTTTAATATAATACCTACTAAATTTTGTGTCATCTAAACTGTTCTATGAATTGTATGTATCTTATTAACTCTGACTCAGAACACTGGAATTTGTTTATAATATTCCAGGAATATTATACAGGAGGTATGATAAATACATTATCATACATTATTATCTTAGATATCATACAGGAGGTGAAAAGTGGATTCTTTTAATTTCTATTTTTCTCTCTGCTTCTAGGATACTGGGGGGCAATTTTCCCTTATACTTTCTTGAAATACAGTATGTAGAGCCCATACTTGACAAAAGTTCTCAGGCATTCCAATAATTCTTAAATTATATTTCTTTGATCTATTTTCCAGGTCAGGTTTTTTCCTGATGAGATACCTTATAATTTTTCTAGTTTTTTTTTTTTTTTTTTTTTACCGTTTTTGACATTGTTTTATTGTTTCTTAATGTCTCATAGAGTAATTAGCCAATTGGCCAATTCTAATTTTTAAAGAATTATTTTCTTCATTGAGTTTATGCATATGTTTCCGCATTTGGGAAATTATGTTTTTTTGTGACTTATTTCTTCCATTGGGTTTTAAAAATATGAATTCCAGTTTCTTTCCCTTTCTCCCTCATCACCCATTCTTACTGGGAAGAAAAGCAATTCAATACAGGTTGTACATGTATAGATATGCAAAACATTTCCATAGTTTATATATTGTGAAAGACTGACTATATTTCCCTCCATCCTATCGCAGTCCTCCCCCTTGTTCTACTCTCTACTGAGATCCTTTCCCTTTTCAAAAGTGTGCGCTTCCAACTTCCCTCCCCACCAGCTTGCCCTCCCTTCCATCATCCCCCATCTCATCCCCTTCACCCCTACTCTCCTGTAGGCTGTGATGCCCTGTTTAGTGTGTATGTCATTCCCTCCCTTAGCCAGATTCAATGAGAATAAGGTTGACTCATTCTCTTTGGTCATCTTATTCTTCCCCTCCACTGTAACAGTTTTCCCTGGCCTCTTCTATATAGTTTACCCCAATCTGTCTCTCCCCATCTCCTCTCATTATATTCCTCTCTAACATCTTAATTTCACCTTTTAAGTATCATCCCTCCCTATTCATTTGGTCCTCTGCCCTCTATGTATGCCTGTACACATATAGACACACACTCACATATGTATCCATACACCCATATAATCTCTTATATAGTCATTTATGTATATATACCAAACACACATACAGACAAACCCAGACATACAGACACACAGACACACAGACACACACAGACACACACACAGACACACACAGACACACAGACACACAGACACACACAGACACACAGACACACAGACACACACACAGACACACAGACACACAGACACACACAGACACACACAGACACACACACACATATATATATATGTATATATATATATATATATATATAAATACTTTTCTATTCCCTTCAACTATTCTCATACTGAGAACTAAGTTTCATGAATTAAAATTTTCATTTTCCCATACAGGAATGTAAAGAATTCAACTTTAATAAGTTCGTTATGATATCTTTTCCCAGTTTACCTTCTCAAGTATCTCTTGCTTCTTGTATCTGAATGCCAAATTTTCTACTCAACTTTGGTTTTTCATCATGAATGCTTGAAAGTCCTCTATTCCATTGAATGACCATATTTTCCCATGAAATATGATAATCAGTTTTGCTTGGTAGGTGATTCTTGGTTATAATCCCAGCTCCTTTGACCTCCAGAATATCATATTCCAAGCCATTGAATACCTCATTGTAGAAGTTGCCAGATCCTAGGTTATCCTGATTGCGTTTCCACAATTTTCAAAATTTTTCTTCCTAGATGCTTGTAATATTTTCTCCTTGATCTGGGAACTCCAGAACCTGGGCATAATATTCCTAGAATTTTCATTTTTGGGATCTTTTTCAGGAGGAGATCAGTATTTTGCTCTCTTATTCTAAAACATCACAGCAATTTTCCTTGAGAATTTCTTGAAGGATGATTTTTCTAGGTTCTTTTTTTGATCATGGCTTTAAGATAGCCCAATAATTTTAAGATGATCTCTCCTGGATCTATTTTTCAGGTCAGTGGTTTTTCCAATGAGATATTTCACATTGCCTTCTATTTTTTCATTTGTTTGGATCTCTTAAGCATATATTGATTTTTCATGAAGTCACTAGGTTTCATTTGCTCCAATCTAATTCTGAAGGAATGATTCTCTTCAGTGTGCTTGTGAGATTCTTTTCCCATCTGTGAAATTTGGCTTTTTAAGGCATTGTTCTTCTCATTAGCTTTTTAAGCCTCTTTCGCCATTTGAATTAGTCTGTTTTTAAGGTATTATTTTCTTCAGTCAGGTTATTGACTATCTTTTCCCATTTTTCTTGCCTCTTTCTCATTTCTCTTCACAATTTTTCCTCCACTTCTCTTATTATGTTTTCAAAATCCTTCTTAAGTTCATCTATGGCCTTGTAACCAGTTCATAATTTTCTTGGAATGTTTTGGTGTAGGAGCTCTGACTTTGCTATCTTCCTCCTGTTCAATGAGTTGATTCTTTTTGTCCCCAAAATAGTTGTGTAAAGTTAGGTTGCTGTGCTTGCTTGCTTTCCTTAGCATGCTTATGTTGCCACTCAATTCCTTGATTTTTGAGCTTTTTGCCACAGTAGTATTCTGCTACCAGAGGGGAGCTTGTCCCAAATTACTGGGATTTTCTCAGCTGCTAGAGCTTTTAGTTGGCTGCCTTCTCTGACACCTCCACAAGCTCTCACAAACTGGTCATGCACCCCAGGACCTCCAGCCTAGAAAGCAATCCCCATCCATGCAAGTTAAAGCAAGTGATTATCCCCTCAGACTGGTCACTTGGTCCCCCTACAATCTGCAGGCCAGGAGCTCTGAAACAGCAATATGGTGGTGGCTACATGGCTGCCATGCCTCTGCTTCTTCTCCATCCAGGGGGCAAAGGCCACATCACACTCCCAAACTCCCTTTTCCCAAAGTCCACACTGCACTGGCCTCTCACATTGTCTTTAGCATCTATGGGTTGTTAATACTGGAAACCTCCAAAGCTGTGTGTGAACTGAAGTCCCTCTAGCCAGAGACTGTTTGTGGCTACCCTGGGGCTAAAACCTTGAAACTCACTTTGTAAAAAGCTCATTCACTAATTGTTACTGAGATTGTGTCAAATTATTTCTTTTTTTTTTCCTTTGAGGTTTTTTCCTTTGGACCTTTTGTTTTAATAATTTATTTTAACATTGCATTGTGATATTCCTTGCCCTAGTAGCTTTTTATAATCAAGTTCTATATTTTTTACTCATTTTTTCCTTGATTTTAAAATTTCTGTTAATTTGGGTTTCTGTTTCCAGTATACAGATGGGCTTATGGACACTGACACAAGTTTAAGGCTTTTTCACACTCTTTTTTTTTTTTTTCAAATCTAGCTCTGTAGGTTTGAAATTTATTTTTGCTTCTAAAGACGTGTGTTCCAGGGAGAGATGGGAATAATAATTAACAGAGACTAATTGAGTACAGTCTTTAAAAATAATCTCTCCATCTCTCTTTCTCTGTCTCTGCCACTGTCTCTCTGTCTCTCTTTCTCTCCCTTCCTCTCTGTGTTTGTGTCTCAAATATCTATGTTTATATTTATCTTTATAATTTATAGTGAGTGTGTGTATTGTGCAAATGTATGTATAAATACAAGTCATAGTATGTAGATCAGGGTTTTGTCTCTAAAATCTAATCTGTATTTTTATAAGAGTCATGAACGTTTTATTTGTTGTGAGATTAATTATGTCATAGGTAGAGCCAAATGAAATGACATTATGTAGGAGATAGTACCAGATTTGTTTTAATGTTTCTGTAAATATTATTTTCCTTACCATTTTTGCTAACTGTAGCCAGATACATTTCAGTTTAGTTATGCCCCTTGTGGCAGTGGGACCTCCTTGACCATGAGGAACACTGAAATATGCACATATTGTCTTCCATGGGAGAATATAAGCTTATAGAAGGCAAGGACTATTTTATTTTTATCTTAGTACCCTAATCAGTTAGCATAATACCTACCACACTGCATACATTCAGTAAATTCTTGCTGATTTCATAGATTGCTTGTGTCATGGGAATGTTTAGTTTTGTTAAAGTGGTATAACTACTCTGGGTAAAAATTTTGAAGTAGGGCAATTTATTAATGAAAAAAGGTCTCCAAAATGCATAAGGATTGCAGCATCATGGGTCTCTTAAACGATCAATGTGTGTGTGTGTGTGTGTGTGTGTGTGTGTGTGTGTGTGTGTGTGTGTGTGTTTGCCCTACCATGTAACCTTTTTGAAGTCTGGTAAAGTCTATGAATTCCTTCTATGTTTTTTTTTTTCAATTAAAGGAAATGTTACATTTCAGTTAGAAGTTAGTGAAAATAAAGGTTTTTCACCTACCCAAGTTTGTAGATACAGTGAAATCTATCCAAGGACCTTTTGGGCTTCTTCACAACCTAGTTAAGAATGCCTACATTTGGGGGCGGAGCCAAGATGGCAGTGTAGAAAAAGCATGTCCAAGCCACTCTGCCCCGAGATTACCTCCAAACTAGGGAAAAGGGGACTCTGAACAACTTCTGGAGCCCTAGCACCCACAGAATGACACAGAGAAGCTAACCTCCTGCTAAGGACAGCCAAACAGCCCTGCAGCAAGGACCAGCTCAGCGGTCTGGGAGCTGGCAGAGCAGTGCACATAGCGTGGGGAGCTGAGCACAGCCAAGCACCTGAGTCTCGGTTTTAGCCCCAGGGTGGCAGGGCCAGCAGCTGGCTGGAGGGACCCCAGAACACCAGCAGCTATGGCAACTCCAGAATTATCAACATAGGCATGCCTAGGACAAAGTGAGAGGTTAGTGCCCTATGGACTTTGGGACCAGTATTTGAGGAATGCGTTGGCTTCCTCCCCTGGGGGGCTAGAAGCCACTGAGGAGACATGCCATTTTGTAGTTTTCAGAGGCAGCTCCAGCTCCTGGCCTGTGAACTGTAGGGAGATCCAGCGATCAGTCTTGGGGGGTAATCGCTCTTGCTTTAATCTCCCTGGATCTGGATTATGATCTAGGGTGGAAGTTGTGGGTGGGCTTACAGCTTGCCAGAAATGGAAGTTGCCCCCCCCACACTTTAGGGATGAAAATTCCCCTATCTGGCTGCAAAGCCATACTGTGGCAACAAGCCCAAAAGTCAAGTAATTAAGTGGCAACATGCCAAGGCAAAGGAAACAAATTAAACAGAAAAATGCAACCTTAGACTCCTACTTTGGGGGCAAAGAAGATCAAATCATAGAGTGGGAAGAGAACTGTGAGGTCAGAAGTCCTGCTCCAAAAGCCCCAGGGGAAAACATGAGTAGGTTGCAGGCCATAGAGGACCTTAAGAAGGACTTTAAAAATCAAATAAGAGACTGACTCAAATGGCAAAGGAGGCCCAAAAGGGCAATGAGGAGAAGAATGCCTTTAAAAGTCAAATTTGCCAGATGGAAAAAGAATCTCAAAAGTTCACTGAGGAGATTCATTCCTTCAGAGTTAGACTGGAGCAAATGGAAGCTAATGACTTTATGAGAAATCAAGATGCTGTTAAGCAGATCCAAACAAATGAAAGAGTAGAAGGCAATGTGAAATAGCTCATGTGAAAAACCACTGACCTGGAAAAGAGATCCAGGAGAGACAATTTAAAAATTATTGGACTACCTGAAAGCCATGATCAAAGAAAGAACCTAGAAATCACCCTTCAAGAAATTCTCATGGAAAATTGCCCTGATGTTTTAGATCCAGAGGGTAAAATAGAGGTTGAAACAATCCACCATTCACCTCCTGAAAAAGATCCTAAAAAGAAAACTCCCAGGAATATTATAGCCAGGTTCCAGAATCCCCAGATCAAGGAGAAAATACTACAAGCAGCCAGGAAGAAACAATTTCAATATTGTGGAAACACAATCAGAATAGCACAGGACCTGGCAGCTTCTACACTGAGGGATCAAAGGGCATGGAATATGATATTCCAGAGGGCAAAAGAGCTGGAAATGAACCCAAGGGTCACCTACCCAGCAAAACTGAGTATTTTGTTTCAGGGGCAAATATGGTCATTCAGTGGAATAGAGGACTTCCAAGCATTCTTGAGAAAAAAACCAGAGTTGAATAGAAAATCTGACATCCAGACACAAGAAGCTAGAGAAGCCTGAGAAGGTAATCAAGCAAAAGAAATCAAAAGGAACTCATCAAAGTTGAACTATTTACATTCTTCTATGGAAAAACAATAACTGTGACTGATGTAATCTTTCTCAGTATGAAAATAATGGAAGAAGGGTGTATGGTCATATGAATACATATGTGAATGTGTGTATATGGTTACAGTTATATAAGGATAGAGAGCATAGGTTGAATTTGTTGGGAATGGAGGATACTCAAGGGGTGAAATTATGAGGTGAGAGAGGAAAGTGGCAAGAGGAGATGGGGAAAGACATGTAGAAGAAGGAAGGGGAAGAGGCTGCGAGTGAGGGGAAGAATAGGAAGGCAAAAAGGCAAAACCACATTCTCATTGAATTTGGTTTGGGGAGAGAATGACATACATACTAATTGGGATATCTCAACCTGAAGCAGAATAGGGGGAAGGGGGATGAGAGGAGAGATGATGGATGGGAGGGCATCTATGGGGGGAGGTGAAGTTGGAAGTACCCATTATAGAAGAGGGACAGGATCAAGTAGGGAATGGACCAGGTCGGGTGTGGAATGAGTGAGAGGGAATTATAAGCAGCCTCTTACAATATATCTATCATAGTAATGTTTTGCATACCTAGACATGTACAACATATACTGAATTACTTATCTTCCCAGAAGCAATGGGTGACAAAGGAGGAAGGAAATAGATCTGAAATTCGAGGTCTTAACATTAAATGTTTCAAATATATATAAATACTATTATTAATACTCTTTTGCTTGTAATTGGGAGAGAAGATGTGCAGGCATTGGGACACAAAGATTCACCTTCCTCTAATGGAAAAGTCGAAGGGGGTATGGGAGAAGATATGGGAGAGAGCAGATTGGAGGAAGCAATATCTTGTGGAACTGCTATTCTGGGAGGGTGGGTAGGGTAAAAATAGGGGGGGAAATAATTGTAACTCAAAATCTGGCAGAAATGAATGATGCAAAACAGAAGTTAATAAAGCATTTGTAAAAAATAAAATAAAAAGAAGAAAAAAATTTTAAAAAAAGAATGCCTACATTGGGAGAGATTGTTTGTGTTAAAATGGACTTTGTCTTGAGTAGTGCTGAGTTTTGAACAACTAGTACAATGAAAAGTTGATTAGAGATACAATCTTTTGGGAGCAACAACTATAAAACTCCCCAAGTAAAGCCATGTCAAAGTTTTAGATCCTATGGAAAGTTTATGGTTAAACTTTATGCCTGAAATTTCATGCATGCACACACATAATACATACACACATAATAAACACACACATAAACACACATACACACACACACACACACAAACTCTTCTGCTCTCCGTGGTGATGTGGGCTATGGCCCTTCTAAGTGGAAGTGCAAGGAAGTTTTTATGATGTGAGGACCTCAGAAAAATATAAGACTGCTAATAAGCAAGGCTCTGTGTTTCTGTTAGAGGCAGAAAAAAAAGAAGAAAAGGGAAACAGCAATTGAAGGAGAGTATTTACATGTTTTTTCCATGTACAGTAATGTTTGAGGTAGAGAGTAATAAGTTGCTAAGCAATCAGTTTACTACTGGTGTCTTGCCACAGTGTTGGAAGTGCTTGGAGAGAAGGAAGGACTGACATAGGAGGATAAATAAACTAGGTAGTCTCTACTTTATGGGTAACAATCCAATTTATAATAATTCACTCTTGGCTGACTTTTGCTATTAAGAGTCTTCGATCAAGGCAGGTTTACCACCATATGCAATCATCTTAAAAGCATGTGACCTTAACATTCTAAGTCCATTTAGATCCTCATCACATAACAAAAAAAATTATTTCACCACCTCCAAAAAATATGTATATAGTTCTTGTGCATTCATGTTAAATGAAAACAATTTACATCTTAATGCTTGGGAATTGACATTTGACACAAATAGGCACATTCTTTTTTCTCTATTCTAACATACATTTAGTTCATTTCTAGTGTTCTGGCATCTTATGGTGCTTATTAATGTAATACTCAAGGCAGATTTATAAATGATAGTAATACACTGCGTCAAAAAGATACATGAAACAGTATTCTGATTGCAAACCTTGGTAATCACAGAGATAACAACCCATTGTTTTTGAAATTACTAACAAATCCTTTCAAAATAGATGTGTGTATGCATCAAGATACATATTTAAATATATGATTTTAAAATGTATTTCATTTTATACTTTGTTTATTTCTTTTAAAATAATTTAATGTATTTTGTGACTGCCTAGATTTTACTCTTTATATTTTCCTTCCTCCTTAACAGTCATCCTTTATAAGAAATATTTTTAAAAGGAAAACAATTTAAACAATATTTTCATTTTATATAACATTAATTTCTGAATATATTATACTTACTCTCTTCCCACCATTACCTAGTAAGCTTTCACAAATATTTAGAAAATGTGAGTTCAAGTGTATTGCAAAGGTCTTAGCTCCTCTCCTCTCCTTTCCCCATTTCCACCCCTTTCTATTATTTCATAGATCTAAGAATCTCTCAACAAAGGAATTTTCTCTATAAAAGCCAAACAACAACAATTCTGCAAATTATATTCTTTTTTTTTAAACAAATGCTTTATTAACTTCTGTTTTACATTTGCTCCAGTCTAACTCTGAAGGAATGAGTCTCCTCAGTAAACTTTTGAGATTCTTTTTCCATCTGGCAAATTCGACTTTTTAAGGAATTCTTCTCCTCATTGCCCTTTTGGGCCTCCTTTGCCATTTGAGTTAGTCTATTTTTTAAGGTGTTGTTTTCCTCAGTCAAGCTGATGACCCTCATTTCATACTTTTCCTGCATCCTTCTCATTTCTCTTTCCAATTTTTCCTCCACTTCTCTTATTTGATTTTTAAAGTCCTTCTTAAGGTCCTCTATGGCCTGCAACCCGCTCATGTTTTCCCCTGGGGCTTTTGGAGCAGGACTTCTGACCTCACAGTCCTTTTCCCGCTCTATGCCCCTAAAATAGGAGTCTAGGGTTGCATTTTTCTGTTTCCTTTGCCTTGGCATGTTGCCAATTAATTGCTTGACTTTTGGGCTTGTTGCCACACTATGGCTTTAAGGCCAAATAAAGGAATTTTTGTCCCGAATGTGTGGGGGGCAACTTCTGTTTCTGGCAAGCTGTAAACCCACCCACAACTTCCACCCTAGATCACAATCCAGATCCAGGGAGGTTAAAGCAAGAGCAATTACCCCCAAGACTGATCGCTGTATCTCCCTACGATTTGCAGGCCGCGAGCCTGAGCTGCCTCTGAAAACTACAAAATGGCGTGTCTCCTCAGGGGCTTTTAGCCCCCAGGGGAGGGAGCTGATGCATTCCCCAAATACAGGTCCCAAAGTCCATAGGACACTTACCTCTTACTTTGTCCTAGGCATGTCTATGTTGATAATTCTGGAGTCGCCACAGCTCCTGGTGTTCTGGGGTTCCTCCAGCAGGCTGCTGGCCCTGCTGCCCTGGGGCTAAAACCTCGGCTCACGGGGACCTGGGCTCGGCTCGGCTCGGCTCCCTGCGCTCTGTGCTCTGCGCTGCCAGGTCCCAGACTGCTGAGCTGGTCCTTCTTGCTGGGCTGCTGGGCTGTCCTCAGCGGGAGTTTAGCTTCTCTGTGTCGTTTTGTGGGTGCTGGGGCTCCAAAAGTTGTTCAGAGTCCCCTTTTACATAGTTTGGGGGGAATCTGGGAGCAGAGTGGCTTGGAGGAGCTGTTTTCACTCCACCATCTTGGCTCCGCCGCCCAAATTATATTCTTGAATGGACTTCTGTGGGTACAAGGAAGTTAAGTAAATTGCCCTAGCTCATACAGTATTATGTATCAGAAACAGGACTTCAACCCAGGTCTTTCCTCCTCCTAGGCTGCCTCTCTATCCAGTACCCTACTCCACCCCTTTTAGAATATCTTGAATTAAGTCTTACTAAGAACTGATATAATCCTTAGGGAGAATTCATATAAGCTTGGATAATATTGGTCTTCTGAAGACTCAAGGAAGTGGGAAAGATCAGAGTGTTTTTCCATTATACAATGTATGTGAACAGTGTCAGTGAGTGCAGAAGATTGCAGAGTAGTGTCGCCCCATGTCAGATACCTTGCAAGGGTCATGGAAACAAGCAGCTTATTTTTGTGGTATGAGAGGGAAGAAGACTTGTGGGGAGCCAAAGAGCCTTATTCCAGGACTCTGACAAGTACCTTGATATCAGTGGACCTGAATATCAAAGACCTCTTTGAGATGTGACTTTTCATCAAGTTAGCTCCTGAGTTCTTTTAATATGGGCTACACTTACAAGGATGGTATTTGAATTCTGAGGCCAACAGGCTCTGCCCCAAGACTTTAGTTGTTCAAAACCTAAATATTTGAATTCTTAGTTCCTATGCAGATGTACTTGATGATGTGGCTTTGGCTTCAGGTCTTATAGCCAGGTCTCAAGAACATCCTTTGTAATGTGACTGCATATGAAAGGAGTTAACTGACTTTTCCTAAGACTTTCTGGCACCTAGAGAACAAAAAGGCCTTACTGCCCTGCTATTTCCTGGATATGACAGACTAAGATAAGGATATAAATACTTGACAAACCTTCCATCCCTTCCTTTTTCTCATTGCTCTATAAAAACCTTGTCCTAAGAATCAATAAGTGGAGTTCATCATTCTTCCTTGAACTACCCACATGGCCTGGTCATTTCTTATTCCCATCTCAGAATCATGCTAAATGCTGGACACTAAGCAGCCCATAGCAAATGGCACGCATGCAGGACACATAGGAACATGAAAGGAAGGACCACAGCAGAGATGGCCCTTACAAGAAAAAGGAGCTCCAAAAATCACAAGTCACAGGGTAAGGGGACTTTTTTCAGTCAATTTTTAGTGATTTTATTCCACCAGGCTGATACAGGGATTTTTCAGCTTTCTATCACCATGGGTCAAATGCATAGGGTTCAGTTCAAAGATCAGGAACAATATTTTCAAGTATTAAAGAAAGTAGTAAAAGGAAGAGGGTTGGTGATTATGAAGGAACAGTTAGAGGAATTTTATTTAGTGTGTTTAGAACAGTGTAGCCCTGGCTTTCCAAAGGGTGGTGTCATAGAATGGGTATCCGAACGGAAACAGAAAACTGAGAAACTAGGAAAAGAAGGAACCCCAGTATTTCCCAATTTCTGCCTTTTTCTATGGAATATATAAAAGATATGTTTAACATCAGGTATGGAAGTGCTAAAGGTGGCACAAACAATTAGGTGTAATGCAGCTGTCTCTATACAGTATTTATAGCAAGTCAAAAAAGTATACAAAAAATATCAGGATAAAAATTTTAAAAATAAATTTGCATGAAAAATGTGAACAGAAGTTTTAATGTTTAAGGGCCTCCTTTCCTCCAATCCAACTCTGGCCAAGTTTGATTGTGGGAAAGGCTGTTTAAAATAATATTAATCAAAATAATAAAAAGTAAAAAGGGGATTTTTCCCCTCAGATTATAGAGGAAGACTAGCAAACATTTAACCATTCTCCTGCCTCATCTAAAGATAAAAGTGCTGTGTATCAGGATGCAACTGAAAGATAATTTCATTTGGCACTAAGGCAAAATTAGAACATATAAAGATCTGAAAAACTTCTGGAGTAAAAGGTTTTAGTTCTAGCTTGTACAGTCTGGAAAACTGGCACCACTGGACGCTGTCCAGCTTCTCCATACTGTACCTGGATGTTAAAAGGCTTTTGCTTTCATTCAAAAAAAATTTTTTTAGACATCACTGAAGTTCACAGTACAGCTTAAATTAGCTGAAAACTTTCTTTTAAAAGTCTCTCATTACTAGAGGAGAGAGTGCTGAAGGATTTTAAATCACCCTACTCAATCTAGATAAAGGGAGGATGCATGATAAAGGGCTCTACAAAGAGCAGCCCTGGGGCAGAGCATGCTGCAGCCACTTATTCAGCAACCTGAATGTACAATTTAGACTTTGCAACTCTGAAAGGAGGAGACAAAACCTATGCAGCTCTGAAAAGAGGAGTAAAAAGCCAAAATTCTCTATCAACAAATTTTGCATGTGGTGATTTGAAAATTCAACTAATATCATAACATCATTGTGTTATTGTGGTCTTCCTGAATTGTGTTATAATTCTACAGTAAATTCTATAATTCTATAGTAAACATCAGATGATTGTTGTTAGCCAGAAAATGTGTTAGATAAAACAAAAGTTTTATCTGATTTTTGTTGAAACTAAAAAGACAGAGGAAAGAAATATGTGTAGAAACAGTTATTTTACTTTATTAGTTCTGCTATACCCTGTCTTATAATGTTTGTATCTGCCATATAGAAAACCAGGTAGTTACAAATTTACCTGTAGTTACAAAAGGAGGTTAGTCCCTCCCCCCTCGAGTCTAGAGTGTACCTCTACACAAGTTTATTAACTTCTTTCATAACTAGATCAGATTAGGAAAAGAGAGTTCCACCTTCCCCCCACTCTTACATACTTCACCTTCCCCCACTGGGCAAAGGAAAGAGGGGAAAGGGACCTCAGTTACCATAGGGGCTGTTAAAAGTTTTGAGCCCTTCATAAAAAAAGAAACCAATAGTTGTCTATACTGGATAAGACAATCCATCCTTTTTATCATTGATTTTATGTGATTTAAGAATACAACTGACTTCATCTGAAGTTTAATGTTTTTGCTACAGCTAAAAATAATTTGGCTGTCACTTATGGAACTTGTAAAATTGATCATTTTAGCGTCTCAATGCTAAAACCTAGAATTATTACTTGATTACTGTATGTGGAAAAGAGGAAACTAGGTAAAAACTTTATTACATTCCTCCTCCATGTATGAGATTTAGCAAAGCAGGAGCACCACTTAAAAACCCTGGTCTATATCAGTTGTTCTTATTTTTTAATAATGTCAAGACCCCTGGAAAGTATCTCAATAAGAAAAATCATCAGACTAGATTAGGAACTTGTTTTAGTAATGCAGTAATTAAATAATGAACCTAACCTGCCAAAAAGTTGCAAAAGATTAATAACAATTGACTATTACATTAGGATGTTTAAATTTGAGAAAGAAAATGTTTTTTTAGAATCCCCTATGAGTTAAAAGACCTAGTAGATCTTTATTGTTTATTACAGCTACATGAGAATAAAATTAACTGTAGTTAGCTCTAAGCTGGGATTGGTAAAAATTGCTGTTCAAGATAAAAAGCATTTAAGACCATATTCACATATTTCTACTTTTTATCTGCTTAGGCCAGATTCCTATGATCAGACTAAGTAATCAATAAAGGATGTGAACTCTTTTTATGTTAGCTTATTGGAAAATTTAATTATTTTTACCTAAAATTAGAAAATGTACAGTAGTTTATAAAAACCACTTCAAATTCACCTTAAGATATTCCCATTGACTAAAGGAATTTTGGGATTAATAGCTTTTTAAAAAAATATTAAAAAATATTAATTGTTTGAGATTCAATTAATATGTATTTTTTCTTCTCTCGTTTTGCTAAAATACTTTGTGATACCTATATTAGTTTTGTTAAGTAATAAGTTATGAAAATAGAGAATGCTCACTGACCTCTGATAATAATTTCATAAAATCTGAATTAATCAAACAGGTTACTCTGCCTCATTTTACAAAAAAAGCTCTTTCTATGTCAGCCACTCCAGAGCCCAGATAAGGCTGGGAGTAGAATTTAAAAGATGCATCCAGAGATCATAATTTCCCAAAAGACCCAGCTTTGTCTCTGTGAATACCTGTCCTCCTGTTAACAAAGCCCACTTTATAGCCCTTAAGGACAAGACTTTTTCTTATCTTAAGATTTTCTGAGCATATATCATGTTATGGATTGTTAATGATAAAGACAACACAGATATTCTGGATCATGATTTCAATTGACACTTTGTCATCTTTCTTATTTTATTGTATTTGCCTAATTAAGTATTTTTCTTTGTCATACAATTGAAGAGGGAAAGGTGATAAGGAGGGGGGTGGTAAGAGGTTCTGCCAGGGAACCTGGTCACTACCAGTGACCAGAAACCCTGCCATTCAGTCTGGAAAGAATTCACCAGGCTCAAGCAAACTTTGAAGCCAAAATTGTAAAGTTTATTGCACTGGTACAGCAGGCGAGGATTCTTGGGGAACTGAAAACTTACAGGGGTAACAGGCATAGTTTTAAGGTGCCAATTATGCTAACTAGGTGAGTAAGGGTGGGATCACGGAGTGGTCAGTGCTCAAAGGACCATGCACTTTTAATATCAACTGCTCAGGTGTATTGCCCATGATTCACTGGGAAATAGCTCAAGGAGGGGCTAGCTGGAGGTGTGGTTTTAGGTCTGACACTTCACTAAAGAGTGCCCAGTCTGTCACCCACCAAGGTCATCAGACACAGTGTGGGTATATAATTGACTAAGGAGTTACCCTAGAGATAAGGTATTGAATAATTTATGGTGCAGCTGGCCACTCTAACTAAGGGAGATAACATTTAGATAACTTATTGTTTCAAGCAGAGATAAACAGGTCATGAGTTGTTGATGGGCAGAGTGCTGGAAGGGGGAAGGGGCAGAGTCAATGCTCTGAGGCTGGGGTGGGGGTAGAAATGTGATTGTATAGACTGGTTTTACAAATTGATTTTACAGACATAGATCCCAAGGCACCCCATTTACAAACTGATGTTACAGATTGATATTACAGACGTATATACATCCCAAGTACCTCATCACAATGATTAGACCATTGTGGGAATCATAAATTTGTGTAACTCAGCCACCCCTAATTGGGATGGACTTAGAATGTATTTAAGCTCTTTTAGCTCTCTCACCCTTTTGTTCATCAGTCAGGACTCTAGTCCTGCACTTCAGATACAAGTAGTAAAGCTAGCAATAAATACTTCAAGCCACTCAGGTTAGTTTATCTTAATATGGGTTAGTCATAAAATTTAATTGTCACCCCATACAATTATTTAGGACATAAAATAAGAGAAAAAATTATTGAGCCTCAAAAATATAGTAACTCAAAGAGATAACGTGAAAACTTTAAATGATTTTCAAAAATTATTAAGAGATATAAATTGGGTAAAGAACACATTAGCTCATTCACTTATTTAATACCCTAAGGAGAGCCCCAAACCTCCATTCTCCTTTAACCTTAACAAAATAAGCAGAAGGACAAGTTGAAATTATTGAAAATGCCATTCAGCAGTGCCAAGTCCATAGGATAGATAGTAATAGCCCTATAAAAATCAGTGTACTGTGGACACCTGAATTCCCTTTGGGGCCCTACATAGGCAACAAAACATTTTAAGAGTTTTCTTATCTCCCTCACCAAAGCTAAATAAAAATAAATAAATAAATAAATAAAAACAAAAAACCTGCTGTGGGCTGCTCAGTGTCCAGCACTTAACAAGATTTGGAGACTTGAATAAGAAAGGACCAGGCCATGTGGGTAGCTCAAGGAAGAACCATGAGCTCCATTTATTGATACTCAGGGAAAGGTTTTTATAGAGCAAAGAGACAAAGGCCTGGAAGGAAGAGAAATCATTATCTTATTCTGTTGTATCCTGGAAGTAGCATGGAAATAAGGCCTATTGTTTCCTAGGTGCCATTGAGTCTTGGGCAGTTATCTCTTATCTCAGTCAGTTACATCTGAAAGGATACTCTTGAGAGCTGGCCTCAAAGCCTAATGGCCAAGGCCTCATCATCAAGAACATCTGCATAAGAACTGACTTCCTGCAAATGTTTTGGACAACTAAAGTTTTGGGGCAGAGCCTCTTAGCCTCAGAACTCAAATACCATCCTTATAAGTGTAACCCATATCAAAAGAACTCCAGAGCTGACTTAGTGAAAAGTCACATCTCAAAGAGGTCTTTGTTGTTCAGGTCCACTGATATCAGGGTAATTATCTGAAGTCCTGGCTCAAGCCTCTTTGGCTCAACACAAAAACCAATCTTGCCTACCCCCAATTATTAGCTCTGTTAATGTATCTTCAGGCTCCCTCTCTTTACATATTCAATAACCTTATGTTAAAGTCCAAATTGAAATGCTAATTAAGGCAGACCATTCCTGGCCCATCCTATTGACCAAGTATCTAGGAACTAGGGATAATAGAATTTGACATTCCAATCAACAAGGAATCATTTCCAAAACAACATCTTTTTCTCCTCTCTTACAAGCAGGTAAGTCTTTTTACTGAGGACTAAATCAGACAGCTAACAGAAGTTATTTTGACTCCTTCTCATTTACCCAAAAGGATGAAATGTTTATTAAATGTCTTTTTAGGAACAACTTCAACCTCAACGTGTTTATGGATAGTGCAGATTTCAATAATCAAGTTATACCAATTTTTTTTTTCAGTTGCAACAAGTGGTTAGAGGTGGAGAAGGTTCTTTTTTGGATTTCCCATGTTTACTCTCGTACATCTTTTCCTGAGCCCATTCAACCAGGCAATGCTTTAACTGATAAATTAACAATAATAATTTATCCAACACTTTATCTCTGCATTCAAAATGCAAAGATGTTAATAAGTAATTTCACATTTACTGGAGAACAGGCCAGACAAATAATTAAATCGTGCACAAAATGCCTTCCTCACATACCTTCTCCCTCTTCCACCCCTATTAATATAATAGTCTTTGGCAAAAGGATGTCACTTTAGAAACTTACAATATATCCATTTGAGAAGTGAACACTTTTTTCTCATACACTTTTGTTTTGGTAACTTTGAAGGTTGGATAATTTAAAGCTAAATATTTTCATTCATAAGAATTTGCACATACTGATATTTGGAATGAGATAAGTGATATCAAGCACAATTCAAATTTGTGATCTAAACAATTTGAATGTGAAAGTTGAGTTTTCTTGAATCTAAATTTAAATCTAAATTTAAAACTTAAGTTTAATTTTTTGAGCTATATGTCATTATTATATTTCTTTTTAGGTTGAAGGTTAACAATTTATCATAACTATGACTCACATACCTATTTAAGGTGAGTGAGAAAAGGGAAAGAAAACTTTGTATTACTAGAAGCCTCTGATTTAATTTTTATTGTTGCCATTTCTTCAAGAATTGACTTTTTAGAATGATATTTTTCCCTGATATAAGATACTATGTAATTGTGTATTTAAATAATGGAGAGGCCACTCTCTGTAATGTCCCTCAGAAATGAAAAGGCAACAGTCAATGACTATATTTCCATTCAACAAATTTAAAACTCAAATACATTTTTATCATTTTCTGTAACTGTGGAAACTCCCATTCATTTAACTTAATAAAGCTACATTATATGGACAGAGCAAAATTATTGTCCTTCAGTTTTATATGATTACTCCTCTAGCTAAACTTTAATAAAGAGAATCATTGTTTTTTCATTCCATTTCCATTGTTCTTCATTTCTTAGATACTCCAAAAGAAACAAAAACTGATAATGCCCTGGCCTACATTGGCAAATCATTTCAATCTTTCTGTGAAACATATTGACAGAAATGATAAGGTGATTTGGATTTGTTCCTATATATATATATATATATATCACAAGGGTAATTAGCTACTACCTTATATAACCTAAATTTTAAGCATCAATAAAAAAGGGTATAAACCAGAAGAATAAAAATTTGGAAAAAGTACACATTCCCAAATAAAGTAATGGAAAAGACTTGCTCCTTAATTATGTAGAGGTGAGGTTGCGCTTACATATACATATACATATACATATACATATACATATACATATGCATATGCATATGCATATGCATATACATATACATATACATAAACATATACATATATATTTTAACAAAGCTCCAAAGTGTTTATTAAGAATTTAAAATACTGTAAAGAAGCCATACAGTTCATTTCACAGTCAACTAAATGAATGTCTGAAATTACTCCAATGGAAGAAAAACAAAATGGCTTTAAAGGACAGGACAAGACAGGACAGATCATCAGTAACAGGGCAGCTTGGGGATGGGGACAGAACAAACAATGACATGAAATGCAGTGCATACTTTTTTTTCCACTGACAGATGGGAATCCACTGTTACGAGATCCCCATGAGTATCATTTAAAAAATTTTTAAAAATAGGTTATAGACATTTGGTCTGCATACCTGAGGGGATGCCCCATTCCACTGTGAGGCTTCTTGGATAGGTGCTTATATATTTTTTAGATACTGAAGATACCAACACAGAATGTCCAGGCGTGTTCCATCAGATACAGAAACAGAGAAGAGGATCAGAGGATTCCTCACAAAGACACCCCCAGAAGAAATGACTTGATATCGCACCTTTTCACAGAATTATACCTCCTTCTAATAGAATATTACATAATGACAGACTTCAGCGAAGCCTGCATTTCAAGAAATATCTGATTTTCTAATAAGAACTGACTTTTGGACTTTGTAAATCACAGGACTAATTGCTTCCCTCTTAATAGCAGCAAATGTCTTCTATTTTAAGTGGGACACAAACTGCTCCATTTGTGAATGAATTTGTAAGGAATGTTACCTTGCCTTTGAAAATTCAAGACCAGACTCCCTCTCCAATGTAACTGTGGATACACCTATCTATGTATGAACTTTTAATTGCATTGATTTTACTTTTGCTCAATGTATATCTTGTAGAGATCTTGTTGAACAATCTTTATTTTGCTCATTTCATCTAATTTCATGTATGCTTGATATCAAACATCAAGGGTATATACATATCTGATGTCTTTAAAAAGGGGGAAAATGGTTTGTCAGATTTCTTGTTACTTAATTTCACTGTCCTAATATTTGTTAATGGTTCTAACTGCTGTGTTTGCAATCTAAACTGAACAGTAGGTTAATAAATTGACAAAATAAGTTTCTGCAGCCTTAGAGATAAGGATCCATTTTATAAGATCAATTTGTTACAATGATTAATATTATGCTTAGGTATGAGCTAAAAGCATCAAAAACACAACTGTTACTTAGATGTGATTATAAATACACATATATTTGTGTTACCATTAGTTTATATAATTTCTCTCATCCCAGTATCACATGGGACATAATCAGAGCCCGCTTAAGAGGAGCATGGCATCATTTCAATATCACCTTGGAAATAAAAAGCTTTCAATCAAATTATTAAGATATTGAACATAATGAGATTCCTGGGATTGAACCAGTAGAAGTTACAAAAACAATCATTGATACATTGAAAAAATCTCTATGCATCTACTTCCCATATTGATCATTATAATAGTCTGGTATATATTTGGACCTTGCATTATACGAATTATTACTCAACAATATTAAAACTTTAGGCACTGAATTACATGCCTTTAAATTTCTCCTTAAAAGGGGGGAAATAATGTGGGGAGCCAAAGAGGCTTATTCCAGGATTCTGACAAGTACCTTGATATCAGTGGACCTGAGTATCAAAATACCTCTTTGAGATGTGATTTTCATCAAATTAGCTTTTGAGTTCTTTTGATATGGGTTACACTTATAAGTATGGTATTTGAGTTCTGAGGCCAACAGGCTCTGCCCCAAGACTTTAGTTGTTCAAAACCTAAATATTTGAATTCTTAGGTGGTCAGTTCCTATGCAGATGTACTTGATGATGTGGCTTTGGCTTCAGGCCTTGAAGCCAGCTCTCAAGAGCATCCATTGTAAGGTGACTGTATATAGAAGGAGTTAACTGACTTTTCCTAAGACTTTCTGGCATCTAGAGAACAAAAGGCCTTGCTGCCCTGCTATTTCCAGGATATGACAGACGAAGATTGAATACTTGACATAACTTCCATCCCTTCCTTTGTCTTTTTTTTTTTTAGTTTTTTTTTTTTTTTAACAAATGCTTTATTAACTTCTGGTTTACATCATTCATTTCCACCACATTACGAGTTACTTTTTTCCCCCATTTTTCCCTACCCACCACCCCAGTATAGCAGTCCCACTAGATATCCCCTCATTCAATCTGCTCTCTCCCATATCTTCTCCCATGCCCCCTTTGACTTTGCCATTAGGGCGAGGTGAATCTCTGAGCCCCAATGCCTGGACATCTTATGAAACATTTAATTTTAAAATTTCAGTTTTCAGATCCATTCCCTTCCTCCCTTGTCAGCCACTCCTTCTGAGAAGACAAGCAATTCAGTATGTGTTGTACATGTATAGCTACGCAAAACATTACCATAGTAGATATAGTGTAAAAGACTGCTTATATTTCCCTCCTACCCGTCTCATCTCCCACCTGGTCCATTCCCTACTTTGATCCTGTCCCTCTTTGATAGTAGGTACCTCCAACCTCCCCTCCCCCGAGAATGCCCTCCCCTCCATCATCCCCTCTCTCATCCCCCTTTCCCCTACTCAGGAGTGTGAGTGAGGGTAAGATATTCCATTTAGTATGTATGTGATTCTTTCCTTGAGCCAACTTCAATGAGAATATGCTTTTGCCTTTTGCCTTCCTGTTCTTCCCCTCCCTTGCAACTACTTCCCCTTCCCTCTTCAACATGAGATAGTTTACCCTACCCTGTCTCTCCCCATCTCCTCTTGCCACTTTCCTCTCTCACCTCTTGACTTCACTCCTTAAGAATCATCCCTTCCTTGGGGCAGTTAGGTGGTGCAGCGAGCAAAGCGTTGGCCCTGGAGCCAGATGGACCCAAGCTCGGATCTGGCCCCAGACACCCAACACACAAACAAAAACCCAGCTTCGAGACCCTGGGCAAGTCACCCAACCCCAACTGCCCTCCACAAAAAAAAAAAAAAAAGAATCATCCCTTCCCATCAAATTCAACCTGTGCCCTCTATCCATGTATACCTTTGAACATATTCCATGTACCCTTCTTCAATTGTTTTCATAATGAGAAAGGCTTCATCAAACACAGTTCTTGTTTTTCCATGTAGGAATGTAAATAGTCAAACTCTGATAAGTTCCTTTTGATTTCTTTTCCTTGCCTACCTTCTCAGGCATCTTTTGCTTCTTGTGTCTGAATGTCAGATTTTCTTCAACTCTGGTTTTTTCCTCAAGAATGCTTGAAAGTCCTCTATTCCACTGAATGACCATATTTTCCCCGGAAACAAGATACTCAGTTTTGCTGGGTAGGTGATCCTTGGCTTCAATCCCAGCTCTTTTGCCCTCTGGAATATCATATTCCATGCTCTTCAATCCCTCAGTGTAGAAGCTGCCAGGTCCTGGGCTATTCTGATTGTGTTTCCACAATATTGAAATTGTTTCTTCCTGGCTGCTTGTAGTAATTTCTCTTTGATCTGGGAGTTCTGGAGCCTGGCTATAATATTCCTAGGAGTTTTCTTTTTGGGATCTTTTTCAGGAGGTGATCTGTGGATTCTTTCAACCTCTATTTCCCCCTCTGGGTTTAAAACATCAGGGCAATTTTCCTTGAGAATTTCTTTAAGGATGATTTCTAGGTTCTTTCTTTGATCATGGCTTTCAGGTAGTCCAATAATTTTTAAATTATGTCTCCTGGATCGATTTTCCAGGTCAATGGTTTTTCCCATGAGATATTTCACATTGCCTTCTATTCTTTCATTTGTTTGGATCTGTTTAATAGCATCTTGATTTCTCATAAAGTCACTAGCTTCCATTTGCTCCAGTCTAACTCTAAAGCAATGAATCTCCTCATTGAGCTTTTGAGATTCTTTTTCGATCTGGCAAATTCGACTTTTTAAGGCATTTTTCTCCTCATTGCCTTTCTGAGCCTCTTTTGCCTTTTGAGTTAGTCTATTTTTTAAGGTGTTCTTTTCCTCAATCAGGCTGTTGACTGTCATTTCATACTTTTCTTTCATCTTTATCATTTCTCTTCCCAAATTTTCCCCCACTTCTCTTATCTGCTTCTTAAGGTCCTCTATGGCCTGTAGCCAGCTTGTATTTTCATTTGGGGCTTTTGGTGCAGGAGTTCTGACCTCAGTCCTCCTCCATGCTTTGAGCCTCTTTGCCCCTAAGATAGGAGTCCAATGTTGAACTTTTCTGTTTATTTTGTTTCTTTTGCCTTGGCATGTTGCCACTTAATTACTAGATTTTGGGGCTTGTTGCCACAGTAGGACTCTGCCACCAGACAGGAGAGCTTCTGCCCAAACGTGGGGTCTTCACAACTTCTGCAGGGTTGCTGGGCTGTCCTCACCAGGAGGTTAGCTTCTCTGTGCCGTTCTGTGGGTGCTGTGGCTCCAGAAGTTGTTAGGAGTCCCCTTTCACATTGTTTGAAATTTGCGTGGGGCAGAGCACCTTGGAAGTCCTGTTTCTACTCTACCATCTTGGCTCCACCCCCTTCCTTTGTCTTATTGCTCTATAAAACCCTTGTCCTAATAATCAATAAATACAGTTCATCATTCTTCCTTGAATTACCCACATGGACTGGTCATTTCTTATTCCCATCTCAGAATCAAGCTAAGTGCTGGACACTGGGTAGCCCATGGCAAAGACTATCATTAATCCCCTCCTCTTTCCTGGCAGTTGTCTTGCCCTGTTGATGTTACCTTTGACTTCAACAAATTAGATACTTACCAAATATGTAAAGGTCCAGAAACCCACTATGATGTGTGTAAGTACAGTTCCTTTCTTGAGTCCACCAATAGAAAATAGACATACAGGTAGATATTTTGAATACAGTGCTAGACAGAGTCTGCAAGATCTGCGTGCAAATCCATATTCATATGTTTTAACTGTGTGTATATAGATGATCATTAGCTCTTCTCAAATTTTTTTCTTAAATTCTTTTGTCTAATATATGGGAAGTAATACATGTAACAATGCAACATGGAGTAGTAGTGACAGAATTGTCTTTATACTTATAAAGGCCTAGATTCAGATCATGCCTTTGATACCTTATGAGTGTGACTCTTGCTAAATCACTTAATTTTGCTGTCACTTAGGAAAACTATCTAAGTTTATGAATTACAGTATAGGTGGCAATGTCCAATCTGCTTTGGCAGAATGAATTTTCCTATCAAAAGTCCTCCATGTCTATGAAGTAATAACTATCATTTATAAAATTCATTAACATTTATAAGTCAAATCTCTCTGTTTTTTTCACTCTCTATTTAACATCTCTCATCTCTGTGATTATCTTTTTCCCTCATTTCTGTCATCACCTTCACTATCTCATTTATCTCAATCTCTATTTGTCTGTACCTATATCTAAACTCAAAAAGAACCAATCAGTTAGGGACTACTATTATCCCCCTTTTACAGATTTGGAAATAGAGACTGAGAGATATTAAGTGACTTGGGTTTCATATAGTTTCTGAGTATTTTCAAACTTGCAAATGTGGTTCAAAAATACTGGTAGTGTCTGCTTCATAGGAATACCATTAGGCTTAAATGAGGAAAACATATTAATATGTGTTGAAAACTAATGAAATTTGCAAATATCATTTATTGTTGTCATCTTTCAGGTTGAGAGCCCTATACAAAGGGTAGGATCCTAGATAATGAACAAGATGTCTAAAATAAAGAATCCTTTCTTTTTGGCTTCTGAAAATTGTCCTCAGGTCTCTCACCCTGGTTTAAGATTATAGTCAATGGTTTTGGCAATACCTTTCCCTCTGGCTACATATAGAGACATTAGATAACTTGACCATGGGACTGCCATGATTCAAACCCATTTCATAATTAATATATATTAATATTAAGATATTAATATAATATATCAATATTATATATGATAATATATAATAATATATTAATATTAATATATATATCTTTACTGGAGTCCTATAGAACCACTAATGGGGAGGCCTAGCTATAGTTGAAGATTTAGGGGCTGAGGTTGCGAGACCAAGGGTGAAAGTTTGGTGTACCCTAAGAACATATCTCTTGGTCAGAAGCTTTTGCCAGTACAATATGAGTACAGCAATCCTAATTATGACTCTGAGATATGGTTGTGGAGATATTATTAGTATTGCATTATAGGCATTCTAGCTCAAATGCCATTAGGACTAAATTCTGTGTCAGAATGATAGAACAGAGTTACTTCTATGATTTCCAACAAGAATAGTGAAGTAAAAATACATAGTCAAGGTCATATCAAACTTGTGGCTAGGAGCAAAGTGCTGAGTCCATAACAATCCATCTATGTGGGCAAGAGTGGTTGTTCAAAAACTTCTGCCACTGCAAGAGACATAGGTAGAAGTAATATCTTCCTTTAGTGCAGACATTTTTGAATTGAGGAAAATGTAGAAAAGAAACTAAGTGCAGAAGCATGGATCAAAGTTTAAGCAAGTCATGAAAGAAAAAAGAAAGAATAAAATTTAGAGTTGCAAAGTAGTGAACAAATATAGACAAAAATAAAAGATTATGAATGAAAAAGATACAGATTCTCCAGGCAAATATCATATGTTTTCTTCGCTGATTTTAAACAGCTTAGACTTGTAGGCACAGGGTACCTTCCCAAGAGAAATCAGGGCTCTGTAATTGAAAATGTGTGCATCAGAGGTTAAAGTCCTCTGGCAGCTCTGTTATATCTCAGGATGAGAAGTTGTTGTTTTTTTTTTCATTTTATTTTAAGCAATCTATACTACCTAATGGGTGGTAGAGAGAAATAATGAGATAATGTATTATCCTTTGCAAACCTTAAAGTTCTTTAGATAGCATTTATTCTCACAAGGAAAGTTCAATACATAGAGCTTAACCCAGAGTTCAAATTTGGCCCCACACATAAAATAGCTGTGTGATCTTAAGCAAGTCACTTCTATCTGACTTGAATTCTTCATCCATAAAATGGGATAATATACCTTTTTATGGTTGTTGTGTGGATAAAATGAGACAGTATTTTTAAAGTGCTTTGCAAAACTTAAAAGTGTTTTATAAATGGTATTTGGAGGTAATAGTAGTAGTAGTAGTGGTGGCAGCAGCAGCAGTAGTAGTAGCAGCAAGAGGAGAAGGAGGAGAGGAGGAGAATGAGGAGGAGGAGGAGGAGAAAAAGGAGTAGGAAAAGGAGAGGAGGAAGATAGGAGGAGGAGGAGGGGAGGGGGAAAAGGAGGAAGAGGAAAAGGGGGAGAAGGGAAGAAGGAGGAGGTGGAGGAGGACTGGAGGAGGAGGAAGGGGAGGGAGGAGAAGAAGGGGAATCATTATCAATATCATGATCAGCAGTAGTAGTAGCACTGGTAGTATTAATAGTAGAAAGTAGTAATATGTTGGGGTTTTTTAACTGTACCTATGAGTTCTTTAGCATAGGGGACTCTCTCTTCCATTGCAGATGAATTTCTGCTCTGCAATGTATAGTCCTAAAAAGTTGCTATTACTGTTATTTTATTTATTACTATTACTTTTAGCATTACCATTACTACTGCACTACTGCTGCTGCTGCTGCTACTCCTCCTCCTCCTCCTTCTGCACTTCAAAGCTCTTTACTGAGGGAGAGAAAATTTATATTTACATTTTAGTGACAAATGTATTCCCTGAACAGATGATTCTTTCTGGAATATATTTGTAAGAATGATAAATCCAAGACCATCCAAAAAAATCTAAATTTCAATGATATGCTAATATCATAATCCCTTTAGATTTAACAATGGTTTAATCATGTTGGTCAGAGGAAAGAAAAATTCCTCAACTGGGGTTGCAAGGAAAATATTGTATCTCTTTACTTTCACATGTTGGAACCCATGGAAACATTATGGTGAATGTCTATACTAATAAAAAAGGCAAATCCATTGAAGTCAGTGAATTCTATCATCAGTTACACTTGGATAGTATCTAAGTGGGCCATATTCACTCAAAGATTTTGCCCATTGGGAGATCACTGGCTTCAAAATGAATCTTCTGAGTGTCCTTGAATCACTACAGTGGACATCCCATATCAGACTTTCACCCCACAGGTAGATAAGGGTCCACAGCTGTTGGAATCTGATGGAACAGGCCAGCTATGCCTTCCAGCTAGTATGTTCCATATTCCCTCTGAACTTTCTGCCCAGAATAATGACAAAAAAATCTGATAGGCTTTTTGCAATTAAAAAGCAACAGACCATTTTTAACACTAGTGGAGAAATGCTAAATCATAACAACCATTCGTTTGAAGTAAAGCCTTGTTACTTGCAAACTATGCCAATGTATTCATTACCAATACAAATCAGGAAAAAATTACATTTGAGAGCCTTTTGATAAACCATTGCTACAATTTAACACATATCTCAAAGTAAATCATTCTACAATGGCAGCACAAAGCACAATTTTGAAATATGTGACTGAAGAGCTGGCTGACATTTTCTCATATTCTCACACTTTTAATTAAATTATTACCATTGAAAGTCAACTACCTCTATGGCCTGATTATTATTTCCTTGTATTTAAAAAGCCATGTGAAAGAGACACTTAGTTTTCATTACATTTTCAGCAGAATTTTCTGTAAGAAAGGATAGAACAGAATAGTAATGATGAACATTAGAATGATATGTATTTTCCTCCAATGCTATGCTTTGGTGATTGTTTTTTTCTATTAATTTAGATGCCTAAAAATGAAGCTTCTGTTTTATCTTAGAGACAACAGGAAAGCCATTGAATATTTTTTTTCTTTTTAGGACTAGTCAGATAAGTGCATTAAGAATAACAATTTGCAAGCTATGTGGAGGATTGATAGAAAAGAAGGAGACTTGAGGTATAGAGATAAACTAGAGGAAATAATCAAGGTAAGAGGACCTGAACTAGAGTAGTGACAGTGAGTGGAATGGAGGTGAGAAGAGAAGGTTTAGAATAGTTGCTATGAGGAACACAATAGCCAGATAAAGAAATGTAAAACTATTACTTTGTACTAATAGGGGTGCACGTGAAGTTACATGACATAAAATTGTAAGGGGACAAGTTAGTAAAATTGTTTGAAATTCTAGAATCATTCATTGCCATGTAAATTGGAGAGAAGAGTAAACAGGGTGGTAGGGAATGGTTCAAAGAACACTTTAATTTCCAGGCTTGATTATGATTAGGTTCAAGTCCCTGACCTTCCTTTTTTGTCCTTTTTTATGCATAATCCAGTTCCTTAATGTTGTTTTTAAAACAGGGTTGCCAGGACAATCCATGAATCACCTTACATTTCCATACTGAATAGCATAAAACTAGCCATCTACAAATTTGAAATGAATGCTCAAGAAGAATAGGTTATCAAATAGATGAAATCAAATAATGGAATTTAATTTACAAAACAAGAGGGTGTGGAGCCAAAATGGTGGAGTAAAAGCAGAGGGTTTCTTGAGATTGCCATGAAAGTCCTTCAAATACCTGTAGAAAATTACTCTTAATCACATCGTAGAACTATAGAACCCACAGAATGACATAGTGAGGCAAATCTCTAGCCCAGGACACTCTGGAAGGTTGACAGGAAGGGTATATCACACAGGAGTGGGAGCATAGCACAGTCCAGCATGGGCCATGCCTGTACAGATGAGGCTGGCACAGACCTCAGGAGAATGAATCACTGAAAACTGTTGTGCTTTCCAGACTTCTCAAACTACAAATGCCAAAGACAACAGAAAAGGTCAGTGGGAAAACTCTGTGGGAACTGGTTGAGAGAGGAGCATTGTCAGGCTGGGGGCCAGGCCCAGATTTGGGGTGATGGAAGATGTGGTGGTAGCAGTGGCTGCAGTAGAAGTAGTTTCTTCTGGACCTCTGGGCCCACAGACATTGGAGGAACCAAGTAGCTGATATAAACCCCTGAAGCCTGGGACAGTATATATAAACCCACCACAATTCTCACTGAAAGCAGAGTCCTACATTGACTAAAAGTTAGGAAGTCAAGTATTTTGCTGGGAAGAATGAGCAAACATCATAAAAAACACCAGACTAAAGATTCTTAATTTGTTGACAAAGAGGATCAAAACATAAAGAAGAAGAAGAAGACAACAAACTCAAAGATCTTACATCAAAAGTCTATAATAAAAATATGAATTAGTCTCAGGCCATGAAAGAGCTCAAAAAGGATTTTGAAAATTAAGTAAGAGAAATCAAGGAAAAATTAGGAAGGGAAATGAGAGTTATGCAAGAAAATCCTGAAAAATGGGTCAACAACTGTAAAGGAGACCCAAAAAATACTGAAGAATATAATACCTTAAAAATAGAGTAACCTAAATGGCAAAAGAAGTAAAAAAATGAGGAGAAGAATGCCTTGAAAAACAGATATGGCCAAATGCAAAAGGAGGTCCAAAAACTCACCATAGAAAATAATTCCTTAAAAATTAAAATGGAGCACATGTAAGCTAACAACTTTACCCAAAATGAAGAAATTATAAGAGAAAACCAAAGGAATAGAAATAGAAGATAATGTGAAATATATCATTGGAAAAAATGCTGGCCTAGAAAAGATTTAGGAGAGTTAATTTAAAAGTTATCGGACTACCTGAAAGTCAGGACTAAAAAAAAAGAATCTAGACATCAACTTTCAAGAAATTATCAAGGAAAACTGTCCTCATATTATAGAGCCAGAGGGTAAAGTAGAAATGAAAAGAATCCACCAACTGTCTCTTGAAAGACATTCCAAAAGGAAAACTCCTAGGAATATTGTGCCAAACTCCAGATTTCCCAGGTCAAGGAGAAAATATTGCAAGCAATCAAAAAGATACATTTTGAGTATTGTGGAAATACAATCAGGATATCACTGAGATTTAACAGCAGAAGCTGACAAAATAATGGACAAGAGGCCTTGGAATATGGTATTCCAGAGCTTAGAGGAGCTAAGATAAAAGCAAGAATCACCTAATCAGCAAAACTGAGTATAAGAACTTAGGAGAAAAATAAATATTCAATGAAATAAAGGACTTTCAAGCATTCTCATTGAAAAGACCAGAACTAAATAGAAATTTTAACTTTCAAATACAAGAATCAAGAGTAACATGAAAAGGTAAATAGGAAAGAGAAATCATAAGGGACTTGTTAAAGTTGAACTGTTTATATTCCTACATGGAAATATGGTATTTGTAACTCATAAGAACTTTCTCACTATTATGGTAGTTGGAAGAAATATGTATGTGTGTATGTATGTACGTAAGATACATATATGTATGTATGTGTGTGTATGCAAAAGCACACATATATGTATATGTGGATATGTGGATGTGTGTATTTAAATTGAGAGACAGAGACAGAGAGGGATAGCTCAGGGTGAGTTGAGTATGAAGGGATGATATCTAAAAAATAAAATTAAGGGGTAAGAGAGGAATATATTGGTAGAAGGAGAAAGGGAGAAATGGAATGGGGTAAATTATCTCACACAAAAAAGGCAAGAAAAAGTTTTCATAATTGAAGGAAGAGGGGGGAGGTGAGACAGAATGAGTGAACCTTACTCTTATTGGATTTGGCTTAAGGAGAGAATAACATACACACTTGATTGTATCTTTCACCCTACAGTGAAGTACAGGGGAAGGGAATAAGAAAGGGGAGAAAGAAAGAAAAGAAGGCAGATTTGACGAGGGGGTAGTCAGAAGCAAATAACTTTGAAATGGGCCAGGGTCTAAGGAGAAAATAGAATAAGTAGGGAGGAAGCATAAGATGGATGAAAATTTAGGCAGTCTTTCACAAAATGACTATTATGGAATTGTTTCACATAACTACTACACATATATAAATGATACTGAATTGCTTGCCTTCTCAATGAGGTTGGGTCGGGAAGGAAGAAGGGAGAGAATTTGTAACTCAAAATATTAAAAACAAATGTTAAAAATTGTTTTTACACGCATGTTGGAAATAAGGTACATAGCCAATGAGGTATTGTAAAGCCAAGCACAAGCAGCTTTAAAGAGGACTGTTGCAAATAACAGCTTTTAAGATTCTGGTTACATAGTATAGTGAACTCTCTATTCAATAACAAATCAGAGGAAAACATTCATAGAAAATCAAAATACAGCATTCACAGTGTTACAACTTAACAGAAAATGATTACTGTGAATGTGAATGGGATGAACTCTCCCATAAAACAGAGGCGGATAGCAGAATGGATTAAAAAACATAGTCTTACAATATGCTGTCTACAAGAAACATTTGAAACAAAGGTATACCTACAGGGTAAAGGTAAAAGGTTGGACTAGAATTTATTATGCCTCAGCTAAAGTAAAAACAGCAGGGGCAGCAAAACTTATCTCAGATAAAGCAATAGCAAAATATATATCTAATTAAAAGAGATAAGGAAGGAAACTATACCCTGCTAAAAGGCACCATCGAGAATGAAGCAATATCATTACTTGATATATATGCACCAAGTGGTATAGCATCCAAATTCCTAGAGGAGATGTTAAAGTAATTAGAGGAAGAAATAGATAGCAAGACTATACTGGTGGGGGACATTAAACTCCCCCTTTCTGAACTTGATAAATCTAACTCCAAAATAAACAAGAAAGAAGTTAAGGAGAATCTTAGAGAGACTAGAAATGATGGATCTCTGGAGAAAACTGAATGGGGATAAAAAGGAATTTACTTTCTTCTCAGCAGTGCATGGTACATACTAAAATATGGACCATGTACTAGGGCATAAAAAACTCACAATTCAGGGCAGAAAGGCAGAAATATTAAACGCATCATTCTCAGATCATGATGCAATAAAAATTATATGCAATAAAGGGCCATGGAAAGATAGACTAAAACTAATTGGAAATCACACAATTTAATCCTAAAGAATGGATGGGTCAAACAAGAAATTATAGAAACAATAATTTCATTCAAGAGAATGATAATAATGAGACAACATACCAAAATTTGTGGCATGCATTAAAGGCATGTCTTAAGGTAAGTTTTATATCCCTGAGTGCATACTTAATTAAAGCAGAGAGAAGGGAGGTCAATGAATTGGACATGCAATTGAAAAAGCTAGAAAAAGAACAAATTGAAAACCCCCAATTTAGTACTAAATTAGAAATATTGAAAACCAAAGGAGAGATTAATAAAATTGAAATTAAGAAAACTATTGAATTAATAAATAACTAAGAGCTGGTTTCATGAAAAAACCAATAAAATTGATAGACCCTTAGTTAATATGATAAAAAAAAAGAAAGAAGAAAAACAAATTATAAATATCAAAAATGAAAAGGGTGAATGAAAAGGAAATGAAGAGGAAATAAAAAAAATAATGAGCAATTATTTTTCCCAATTGTATGCACATAAATATGACAATATTAGTGAAATGGATAAATATTTAGAAAATTACAGGTTGCCCAGTTTAACTGAAGAGGAAGTGAATTACCTAAATAACCCCATCTCAGAAAAAGACATCAAACAAGCCATCAATGAACTCCCTAGGAAAAAATCTCCAGGGCCAGATGGGTTTACTAATGAATTCTATCAAACATTTGGAGACCAATTGATTCCAATACTCTACAAACTATTTGGGAAAATTAGTGAAGCAGGAGTCCTATGAAATTCTTTCTATGACACAAATATGGTATTGATTCCTAAATCAAGAAGAGATAAAACAGAGAAAGAAAATTATAGACCAATTTCCCTCATGAATTTAGAAGCAAAAATTGTAAATAAAATATTATCCAAAAGACTCCAACAACTTCTCACAAAAATAATACATTTTGATCAGGTAGGATTTATTCCAGGAATTCAAGGATGATTTAATATTAGGAAAACCATCAGTATAATTGAGCATATCAACAATAAAACTAGCAGAAACTACACGATTATCTCAATAGATACAGAAAAGGCTTTTGACAAAGTACAACATCTATTCCTATTAAAAACACTAGAAAGTATAGGAATAAATGGAGCCTTCCTTAAAATAGTTGCTAGCATCTATTTAAAACCATCAGCAAGTATTAAATGCAATGGGGATAAACTAGAAGTTTTTCTAATAAGATCAGGAGTGAAACAAGGGTGTCCACTATCACCCCTCTTATTCAATCTGGTACTAGAAACATTAGCAGTAGCAATTAGAGAAGAAAAAGAAATCAAAGGAATCAAATTAGGCAAAGAAGAGAGCAAGCTATCACTCTTTGCAGATGATATGATGATATACTTAGAGAATCCTAGAGAATCAAGTAAAAAAGTACTTGAGACAATAAATATATTTTACAAAGTTGCAGGATATAAAATAAACCCACATAAATCCTCAGCATTCCTGTACATCTCTAATGAAACTCAACAGCAAGAGATAGAAAGAGAAATCCCATTTAAAGTCACTGTCGACATTATAAAATATTTGGGAATCTACCTGCCAAAACAAACCCAGAATCTATATGATCACAACTAGAAAACACTTCTCACACAAATAAAATCAGATCTAACTAATAGGAAAGTTATCAATTGCTCGTGTCTGGGTTGAGCTAATATAACAAAAATGACAATTTTACCCAAACTAAATTACATATTTAGTGCCATACCAATCAATTTCCCAAAAAAATACTTTTTAGAGCTAGACAAAATAATAAAAAATTTATTTGGAAAAACAAATGGTCTAGAATATCAAGGGAATTAATGAAAAGAAATGCTAGGGAAGGTGGACTAGCTATACCAGATTTTAATTGTTTTTGCCTTTTTTTTGGAGGGCAATTGGTGTTAAGTAACTTGCCCAAGGTCACATGGCTTGGTTTTTGTTTGTGTGTGCATTAAGTGTCTGAAGCTGGATCTGAACTCAGGTCCTTCTGACTCCAAGGCCGACACTCTATTCACTGGGCAACCTAGCTGCCCTATACCAGATTTCAATCTGTGTTATACAGCAGCAGTCATCAAAACTGCTTGGTACTGGCAGAGGAGTAGAGTAGTGGATAAATGGAATAGATTGGGCGCACGTGACCCAGCAGTTAATGAATATAGTATTCTATTTTTTGATAAACGCCAAGACCCCAATTTTTGAGATAAGAATGTAGTATTGGCCAAAGCTGCTGGGAAAACTGAATACAGTATGGTAGAAAGTGGGCATAGATCATTATCTAACACCATATACCAAAATTAAGTCTAAATGGGTGCATGATCTAGGTGTAAAGGATGATAATGTAAGCGATCTGGAAAAGCAAGGAATAGTGTACCTGACAGATTTGTGGAGAGGGGAAAACTTTAGGACCAAACGAATTAGAGAGCATTATAAAATGCAAAATGGATAATTTTGATTACATTAAATTGAAAAGCTTCTGTATAAACAAAGCCAATGTAACCAAGATTGAGGGAGGTGGGAAATTGGGAAAGAATTTTTACAACTTATGTCTCAGATAAAGGACTCATTTCTAAAATTTATAGAGAATTGAGTCAAATCTATATGAATACAAGTCATTCCCCAATTGATAGAAGGTCAACAGATATGAACAGGCAGTTTTCAGAGAAAGAAATTAAAGATATCTATAAACATATGAAGAAATGATCTAAATCACTATTGATTAGAGAAATGCAAATCAAAACAACTCTGAGATACCACATCTCTTCAGTCAGATTGGCTAAGATAACAAAACAGGAATATCACAAATGCTGGAGAGAATGTGGGCAATTTGCAACACTAATGCATTGCTGGTGGAGTTGTGAACTTATCCAACCATTCTGGAGAGCAATCTGGAATTATTCCCAAAGGACTATAAATAATTCCATACTCTTTGACCCAGCAATACCACTTTTAGGGTTATATCCCAAAGAGATCATAGAAATGAGAGGAAGACCCAATCGTACCAAAATATTTATAGCATCTCTTTTTGTGGTTGCAAAGAATTGGAAATTAAGGCAGTGCCCATCAATTGGGGAATAGCCAAACAAGTTGTGGTAATGAATGTAATGGAATATTGTTGTGCTATAAGAAATGAGGAGGAGACGGATTTCATGTTTACATGAAGAGACTTATACAAATTGATGCTCAGTGAGAAGAGTAGAATCAGAAGAAATTTGTATACAATCACAGACACATCATATGTGTGATGACCAACTATGACAGACTGGACTCTTCTCAGCAATGCAGTGATATAAGTCAATTCTGAAAGACTCATGAAAGAGAGAAATGTGACATCCAGAGATATAACTAGAAAGAACTGAGCTTGAATCCTGATGGAAGCAAACTAATTGATCTTTTTCTTTTCATTGTTTGGTTTTATTTCTTCTTTAACATTTTTCATCCCACCTAGTACAATATGCCTTTGTAATTGGAATAATGTCTAATATGAATGTATTTGCAGATCCTATACTGGACTATATGCTGTCATTGGGGGAGGGGGGAGGGAAGTAAAGGAAATTTGAAAATCAAGGAACTATGGAATTGAATCTTGTTAACTGAAACTAAACTAATAAATTAATTAAAAATAAAAAAACAATGTAGCTGAAAATGAAAATACAGCAGACACAATTACATAGCTAAAATGTCCACTTAATTTTCATTGAAATTTTAATATATACATATCTGAGATCACAAGTACTAAACATCAAAATATTTTTTAGCTCTCAAATCATTTCCAAATCTACTTGAAATTTATTGTCTGTTTTATTCAAAATGTTCAATTGTTTTAAATGCCAGGGCTTATCTCTATCTATCAGTAAGATAACAGAGAAAGAATGAAATACAACTGTAGGTACTAGATATTAGAAAACTTAAGAGTAGTGTATTCAAACTATATACTTTAACATTACACACTATATGGAAAAAAAAACAAACTTTGTATCTTGTCTTTTTCTTTATCATTTTCCCTCCTTTCCCATTTCCAACCCAATCAAAACCACTCCTCCACAAAATAATTTAAAAAAATAATCTATTATTTTGATGGCAGGTGATGTACATCTCTTTTTACTTTTACAGCTTATCATTTTTTAACATGAAAGGATGATGTATTTTTTAACTTTGATAGACTATTTACTGAATGTGATACAAATTTTGCTTTCTCTTAACTAGTTGTCTTTAATTGCATCTTGTGTCATTCTCTTTCTGCTTGTGCTCTTTTCTCACTGTTTTCTCAACTCTTCATGTTTTCACCCAAAACTTCTTTGTTCTTTTCCAATTTAGGATTCTATAGTGCCCATTAAGAGGACAAGAATCATAGGATGATATAGATTTGGAAGGCATCTCAGAAGCCATATCCTCTAACACTTTCATATAAATGATGGGGAAATGCGGACAGGGAGATTATGCAAGCTGTTTAAGGTCACATAAGTAATAATCATTAGAGGTTGGACTTGAATCTAAGGCTTCACATTTTAGATTTAGCACTCTCAACTCTATCAAAGTTTACTCTTAAGCTTATGTGCCATAATCTATGTGATTACTTCTAATTATTTTGTGTATATTTTTCTAGCTTTATATTTTCAGATAATGTAGCTACAAATTTTTGGCAAATAAATCCTCTTATCCTTGTTTTTCTTCTTTGTCTTTCTTCCCTCCTTTCCCTTTTCGTTTCTGTCTTTCTTTTCCCATTTCCTTTTTATTCTTTTATTTTATTTATTTTATTTTATTTATTTTATCCTTTTTATCCTTTTTATTCTTTTTATTTTCTTTCCTACCAATTATCTCTTTATGGAATAATCAGTAGTGTGATCTCTGAATCAGACTATGAAGAATTTAGGAACTTCTAAGTTAACCTTCTAGATTGTTTTCTAGAATTGTTGAACTATTTCACAGCTCCAATATTAACTGAGTAACATTTGTTTTTTCCCATAGTCCTCCAATAACAATTTTTCTCATCTTTTTTAATGTGCTTGCTATGTGGTAATAATTCAGGCTTATTTAAATGTGTATTTGCCTCCGAAATTTAAACATAGTTCATAATACATGCCAGACTCTGTACTAAATACAAGTATTTTCTCTTCTAATCCTCAAAACAATACTATCTAGATGATGTAATTTTCCCCATTTTACAGATGAGGAAACTGAAGTAAACATAGGTTAGGTGTCTTGGCTAGGGTCATATAGCTGGTGTCTGGGTCTGGATTTGAACTCAAATTTTCCTTACTGGAGGCCCAGAATCCTATGCATTGTGTTACCTAACTGCCTTTCTTGGCTATTCTTAACCAACAGACAGCAGCATAATAGACATAATAAAGTGCACAAATGACCAGAAAAAGAGATAAGCTTATGTAGGTTCTTTAAAGGTAGTAACCCACTTTTCTCTTCCTTTCTGCTGTGTCCCCAGAAATGAACACAATATTTGGTTTATAGTGAGTACTTAAGAATTTAAGTGCTTGATTGATTGATGAAGAGGAAATAAACTGGATACAAAGAGCTGCAATAGTGTTCCCAGAATAATTACAGTTCCTGAGCATTGGTAGTTAAGGGTAGGCCCCCTTGTGGAGCATCAATAGATAGAAACAGGAATGATGAGAAGTGGAGGGATTGGGTAGGTGGGAACCTCGTATGTGAACCAATGATGCATTGACTTCAATCTATATCAGAAAGAGGACTAACAGATCAGTGAGATAAAATAGATCTATGGAAATATACAAAGAAACAATTATAATAACCTTGAAAATATTAGACCAACCTATGTTAGTCTCCACTAATAATTTTTGTATTTTAAATAGCTACTTCTAGGAGTATGAAAATGATATGTGTGCTTAAATAAGTATTTACTTATAAAAAAATAAATTTGTATTTATATCATTATTGGTGATCTTTGATTTATTTTCAGATCACTGTTGAAAGTTCATTTAAAGAATAACATATTTTAATGATATATATTACCGGGAATGGTCCTTAAATCTTATATATCTGTGTCAGTTTCTCATATATTCTGGATATCAATCATCTTTGAGAAATATTTAGTAAAATCTTCCCACAGTTCATATCTTTACTCCTGATGAACTTCAAAATATTTAAAACATTTATCAGTTTGGAGTTTGTTATTGTATAAGTTGTAAGACTAATCTAAAATTATTTTCACCAAACAATTCTAATTTTTTCCCAAAAGTTATGGAATAAAATCTCTTCATGTTTTATTTACTAATGGATCTTATTTTTTTTTTGTTTCAAGAACCAGAAAACCCAACAATTTTCATGACCACTACACTTCTGCAAAACTTCCCCTCACTCTCCAGTAAAGGAGTTCAAGAATTATCATTCTTCTCAAGAGTTTGCAATTTACAGAGGTAACAGAGGGAATCCTCTACATACTTTTAAGCTGATGACCCTGGGGCCTAGAAGCTGCTGGACTCACATCTCCTGAAGTAGAAATACAGGTATGTACAAACAGAGGCAAGAAAGTAGCCTGAGATAGGAGGGCTAGCAAATGATAAGTAGTATATAGATTTTCAATCTTTGCAATGGGGAGAGGGAGCTGCCCTAAAAGTAAGAGAAAGGCCAGATGGAATGTATTTTTTATCTGGGCCTTCCTAAACTAGTTAATTTCATTATCAACCTCTCCATTTCTTATGTAATACTAGATGTTTTAAAAAAGAATTATCGCTTCATAATATAATTTGAGACCTGATTGTATCACTTTTTTCATCAAATTTCTTGCTACAAATTACATTTTTGTTCTTCTAAATGAATGGTACTGTCATTTTGTTCAGTTCTTTAAATTCTAGCTCTGCTAATTTGATCAGTAAAATTTGTTAATTAGTTTAATATCATCATTCTTTAGTGTGTGATAGAACCGTAAACATTAGACATGTCTCTATTCTCTCAGTCATTTTTTTAATCTGTAAAAATATTATGTTGGAACTATATTTATATAATACTTTTGTGTGTCTTGTAATATTAACTGTAATGTGTTTACGACATTTTCTTGTTTTAAATTGTTTCTCTGCCTCTTTCTCCCAATTTTTCTTAGTAATATGCAAAAATGCTGGTGTGTTTTTCTCTGTGAATTTATTTTACATCTTACTACTTTACTGAAGCTACTCTCCAATTATTTTTGTTGACTCTATGGAATACTTTAAGTAAAACATGAAATCATGAAAAGAATAGGTGATTTTTGTCTCATATCTTTCTATTTGGGTTCTCTCAATTTCCTTTTTTCTTTTGTTTTGTTTTGTATAATATACAAACCTACCACTGGGTTAAATAGTATTGGAGACAATGGGCATATTTTAATATTTCTTTACTTTTAAAGAAAGCTTCTAAAGTTGATTAAAATTATGTGAATATTTCATTTTAGATAAATGCTTTTTGATGATTCAAATGAAAACTTCGTTCTTATGCCTTTTTGAAAATGAAAATAAATGAGCACTCTTTGTTGAATGTTTTTTCTGAATTTATAATATATTTTTATTATTTTCTTACTAGAATATCTAATTATACTAGAAGTTTTCATAATATTGGACTATCCTTGAATTACAGATATTAACCTGGTAATCATGAGCAACTTATGTGAATATATTACTGTTCCCTCTTTGCTAAATAAAATAAAACATTTTATTTATTATTTTAATTAATATTCATTATTTATATTCATTTATTTCTCTTCTCCACTTTATACTTCCTTTGCTTGGACATCATCAATTAACAAATTTAATAATAAAACAAAATAAAACAAAGAATCAACAAAATTGTAAATGGAAAAAAGGAAAGATCAGAGCAAAAATAAAAAAAAAAAAAGGAAATTCCATAGTTACATTCTAATGTATCAAATGCTTTTGAGGAAATACGTGATTATTCCTAAAAGTGTTTATTACCTAACAACACAAAGGGGATTAAACAATTTAAATCAATAAATCTGAGGGGAAAGAAAATAAGAAGTTATAAGAGAATTACCTAAACACCTCCACCACCCCCACCATGTAGTCCAAATGGCTTTACAACTAAATTCATATAAACTTCCCGAGAACAAAAAGTACCTAGGTTACATAAATTATTCATAAATATAAAAAGTACCCGATACCTTTTGTGTTAATCTGGTGTTTTTAAGCCAGGTTAAGATGACGCTAAAAATAAAATTATAGACATATTCTTAATGAATGTAGTCACAATAATACTAAGTAAAATGTCCTATAGTTTCAGCTACTATATTGAAGACCTTTTCATATGACCAACCGATGGTGACACTAGTGAGACTGAATCCTACATTGGTTAGCATACTGACTCTGGAGTCAGAGACCCTCTTTTTTTTTTTTAATTAATTTATTAGTTTAGCTTCAGTTAACAAGATTCAATTCCATATTTCCTTGATTTTCAAATTTCTTATACTTTCCTCCCCCCTCCCCCCACGACAGCATATAGTCCAGTATAGGATCTGCAAATACATTCATATTAGACATTATTCCAATTACAAAGGCATATTGTACAAGGTGGGATGAAAAATGGTAAAGAAGAAATAAAACCAAACAATGAATAGAAAAAGATCATTTAGTTTGCTTCCATCAGGATTCAGGCTCAGTTCTTTCTAGTTATATCTCTGGATGGCACATTTCTCTCTTTCTTGAGTCTTTCGGGATTGACTTATATCACTGCATTGCTGAAAAGAGTCCAGTCTGTCACAGTTAGTCATCACAGATATGTATGTCTGTGATTGTATACAAATTTCTTCTGATTCTACTCTTCTCACTCAGCATCAGTTTGTATAAGTCTCTCCATGTAAACATGAAATCTGTCTCCTCCTCATTTCTTATAGCACAATAATATTCCATTACATTCATATACCACAACTTGTTTAGCCAATACCCAATTGATGGGCACCCCTTCAGTTTCCAATTCTTTGCAACCACAAAAAAGGCTGCTATAAATATTTTTTTACATATGGGTCTTTCTCCCACTTCTATGATCTCTTTGGGATATAACCCTAGAAGTGGTATTATTGGGTCAAAGGGTATGAAATTATTTATAATTATTTGGGCATAGTTCCAGATTGCTCTCCAGAATGGTTGGATAAGTTCACAACACCACCAGCAATGTATTAGTGTTCCAATTTGTCCACATCCTCTCCAGCATTTGTCACTTTCTTGTTTTGTCATCTTAGCCAATCTGACTGGAGAGGTGTGGTATCTCAGAGTTGTTTTGATTTGCATTTCTCTAATCAATAGTGATTTAGAGCATTTCTTCATATGTTTATAAATATCTTTAATTTCTTTCTCTGAAAACTGCCTGTTCATATCCTTTGACCATTTATCAATTGGGGAATGACTTGTATTCATATAGATTTGGCTCAATTCTCTATAAATTTTAGAAATGAGTCCTTTATCAGAGACACTAGTTGTAAAAATTCTTTCCCAATTTCCCACCTCTCTCTTGATCTTGGTTACATTGGCTTTGTTTGTACAGAAGCTTTTCAATTTAATGTTATCAAAATTATCCATTTTGCATTTTATAATGCTCTCTAATTCTTGTTTGGTCCTAAAGTTTTCCCCTCTCCACAAATCCGTCAGGTAAACTATTCCTTGCTTTCCCAAACTGCTTACAGTATCATCCTTTACACCTAGATCATGCACCCATTTAGACTTGATTTTGGTATATGGTTTTAGATAATGATCTATGCCCAGTTTCTATATGCCATATTGTATTCCAGATTTCCCAGCAGTTTTTGTCAAATAGTGCATTCTTATCCCAAAAACTGGGGTCTTTGGGTTTATCAAAAATAGATTACTCTATTCATTAACTGCTGGGTCTCCTGTGACTAATCTATTCCATTGATTCACTACTCTATAGCTCTGCCAGTACCAAGTAGTTTTGATGACTGCTGCTGTATAATACAGATTAAGATCTATTTCTTTTCATTAAATTCCTTGATTTTCTAGACCATTTGTTTTTCCAAATAAATTTTGTTATTATTTTGTCTAACTCTAAAAAGTAGTTTTTTGGTAAATTGATTGGTATGGCACTAAATATATAGTTTAGTTTGGGTAGATTGTCATTTTTATTATATTAGCTTGACCCAGCCATGAGCAATTGATAATTTTCCAACTATTTAGATCTGATTTTATTTGTGTGAGAAGTGTTTTGTAGTTGTGATCATATAGATTCTGGTTTTGTTTTGGCAAGTAGGTTCCCAAACATTTATACTGTCTACAGTGAAGCTGCAACTGAAGCTGCAAAATTGCGGCTGTGCCATGTCTCCTCAGCCACTTCTTGCCCCAAGAGGGGCAAGAATCACCACAGCTACTGGTGTTCTGAGGTCCCTCTAACCAGCTACTGGCCCAGGCACCCTGGGGCTAAAACCTCGACTCCCAGATTGATGTGCTGTTGGCTGCCAGAGTGCTGTGCTGCCCACTCCGTGTAGGGCTGCCAGGTTGTCCTCAGCAGGTGGTTAGCTTCTCTGTGTCGTTCTTTGGGTGCTGGAGCTCCAGAAGTTGTTCAGAGTCCCCTTTTACATGATTTTGAAGTGGTAAGGGCTGGAGCACCGTGGAAGTGCAATTTCTACCCCACCACCTTGGTTCCACCCCCTTCCAATTAGTTTTTATTCTATCATCCCATGGCCCTTTATTGCATATAATTTTTATTGCATCATGATCTGAGAATGATGCATTTAATATTTCTGCCTTTCTGCAATGAATTGTAAGGTTTTATGCCCTAGTACATTGTCTATTTTTGAGTATGTACCACACACTGATGAAAAGAAAGTGAATTCCTTTTCATCCCCATTCAGTTTTCTCCAGAGATCTATCATATCTAGTCTCTATAAAATTCTATTTACCTACTTAACCTCTTTCTTGTTTATTTTGAGGTTAGATTTATTGAGTTCAGAAAGGGGGAGATTGAGGTCCCCCACTAGTATAATTTTGCTATCTATTTCTTCCTCTAATTACTTTAACTTCTCTAGGAATCTGGATGCTATACCACGTGGTGCATATATGTAAAGTAATAATATTGCTTCATTCTCAATTGTGCCTTTTAGCAGTATATAGGTTCCTACCTTATCTCTTTTAATTATATCTATTTTTGCTTTTGCTTTATCTGAGATAAGTGTTGCTACCCCTGCTTTTTTTTTTCTTTAACTGAGGCATAATAAATTCTCCTCCAACCTTTTACCTTTACCCTGTGTGTATCCCTTTATTTCAAATGTTTTTCTTGTTGATAGCATATTGTAGGATTATACTTTTTTTTTAAAGCAATTGGGGTTAAGTAACTTGCCCAAGGTTACACGGCTAGGTTTTTGTTTGTATGGATTAAGTGTCGGAGGCCGGCTCTGAACTCAGGTCCTTCTGATTCCAGGGCCGGCGCTCTATTCACTGCGCCACCTAGCCGCCCCAGGATTATACTTTTTAATCCATTCTTCTATCTGCCTCTGTTTTATGGGAGAGTTCATCCCATTCACATTCACAGTAATGATGACTATCTGTATTTTCCCCTCCATCCTATTCCCTCCCTTGCTTAAGTTTTTGTTTCTTCCTTCTCCCTTCCCCTCCTTGAAGTTTTCCCTTTTGACCACCCCTCCCTCAATGTTCCCACCCAGTTACCCCCCTTCTTAACCTACCCTCTCCCCTTACTACTATTTCCCTCCCCTCTAATCCCCTCCATTAGTCTACTTCTTTTTATCATCCCCTTACCCTCCTACTGCCTATAGGACACAATAAATTTTTATAGTTATCAGAGCAAGTTACTCCCTGTTTGACACCAAACCAATGAGAGTAGATTTCAAACAATGCTCCTCTCTCTCCCTCCTTTTCTTCTATTTAATGCATTTATGCATCTATTCACATTAGAATCTTAAACTTTACTGATTAAGTTGATCCCTCTTTGAACCAGAGAATAGTGTTTAAATGTTGGCCCTCTAACTCTTTCTCTCCCCTCTAATATAGTGTGTTTTCATGGCTCTTTCAATGGCAAATTTTACCTTTTCCAATCTCTTCCTTTCCTTTTATCCCATTACAATCCCTTTTATCCCCTTAATAAGTTGTTTTTTTTTTTTAATCTTCAGGTTATGTCATCCATACCCATACCCTCTATCTATGTATAACCCTTTTGAAGGTCATGATAATCATATAAATTTCAATATTGACAGTTATCAGCTCCTAATATAAGGATGTGAACATTTTGCTCTTGTTACATTCCAAGCATTGTGCACATGTGTATGAGTGTTGGTGTGTGTATATGTATGTGAGAGTCTGTGTTTTCCTTGTTTACCTTTTTATGTCTTTCTTGACTCTTGTAATTGGAGATCATATTTTCCATTGAGCTCTGGCTTTTTCATCAGGAAAGTCTGGAAGTCCCTTATTTCATTAAATGACCATCTCCTTGCCTGAAAGATTATGCTCAGTTTTGCTGGGTAGTTAATCCTTGGTTATAGTCCTAGCTCTCTTGATCTTCGAAATATCAAATTCCAACCCCTCCTATCTTTTAATGTAGAAGCTGCTAGGTCCTGTGTGATCCTGACTGTAGTTCTGCTATATTTGGCTTGTTTCTTTTTGGCTGCTTGCAGTATTTTTTCCTTAATCTTGTAATTCTGGAATTTGGCTACTATATTTCTTAGAGTTTTCAATTTGGGATCTCTTTCAGGAGGATACTGATGAATTCTTTTGATACCTATTTTATCTTCTGATTCCAGGACTTCAGGACAGTTTTCTTTAACAGTGTTTTGGAAGATGCTGTCTAGGCTGCTTTTTTCATCATGGCTTTCTGGCAGACCAATAATTTCTTAAATTATCTCTCCTGGATCTGTTCTCTAGGTCAGTTGTTTTTCCAGTGAGATATTTTACACTTTCTTCCAATTTTTTTCAATAGTCATGTTTTGTTTCATTGACTCTTGGTTCATCATAGAGTTCTGGGTTTCAATTTGATTGATTCTAATTTTTAGCAAATTATATTCTTTGGTTAGTTTTTGAAAGTCTTTTAGGGAGGTATTTTCTCCAATTACTTCACTAATTTTACTTTTTAAGGATTTGTTTTCTTCACTGAGACTTTTTTCCAAGTTGGTCACTGCCTCCCTGATTTGGTCTTTAACATCTTTCTTTAGCTCCTCCAAGAATGCTATTTGGTCTTGAGACCAGTTCATATTTCCTTCTGTGGTCTCAGGTGTGGCTAAAGAGTCCAAGTTGTCTTCTGTATTTGGTTGTTCTTGAGCTAAATAATAAGCTTGGCTCAATTTTCTTGTCTTCCCCTTTACCTTCTCAGCTTCCTTCCTTCCCATTATTTCCTATTTCTTAATTTCTCAGGCTGTGGGCTAAGGGCCTGGTCATTGACTTTGAATGCTGTAGCTTCTGGCTTTCTAATTTGAGGCTAAGGCAGCAGTCTCAGTGAGGTATGCTGATGCACACAGAGTATTCTGTGGAGGAGGGGTGGTCTGGCCACTTCAGATTTCTGCCTCTATACCCCTGGGCTATGGCTCAGGAAGCCTTTTGCTTTTCAGGTGAGGTGGAGCTTGTTGGCACCCTTCCCTCTCTTCTCTTATGATTCCTTGTGGACTCAGTTATACCCCTTCTTGATGACACCCAAGTCTGAGGCTATTTCCACTGTCTTAGGATTTCTCTCTGGGTGGGAGACTTATCTTTGGGTTTTCTACTTCATGTAGGAGGAATCAGAGGAAGCAGAGTTTACTTTGCCATTCTAGCCCCTGGATATTGTGGCAGGTGATTTCTAAACTTCCAGTCAGGGGGCTGATAGTCCCAGGAGAAGCTGCTGTCTCTGCTGGGGGCCCTGAGCCCTCTCTTACCTGGCTCCAATGATTCTTCCTGTTCCCTAATGAGAGATGTCTGTGACTCTTCCTTGGTAAGTCAGCAGGCTGGGGCTTCTTCTCTCTCTGGTGTAGTCTGCTTGTCTGCTCTCAAATCTGAGCTGTGCAGACCCCACATGCTCTGCGCTCACCCTGTCTGGACCCACTGGGCACTTTCCTAGGCTGGATTCTGCCATGCTCTGTCTCCAAGTGGATTCTGTCAGTCCAGAATTCATTCATATTCACTTTTTAAGGTTTAGTGACAGGATTCATGGAGGAGCTTAGAGAAGTTACTGCTTCCTTTCTACCATCTTGGCTCCACCCCCTATTTTTTGCTTTCTTGAAGTATCATGGAATCATTAGTTTCAACTTTCTCAATTCTAAATTTTAAGGATTTTTTTTTTCTTCAATGAGATTTTCTACTTTTTTTTTCCATTTGGCTAATTTTGCTTTTTAAGAAGTTCTTTTCTTTAGTGAATTTTTGTTGGCATTTTCCATTAATTCAATTCTGCTTTTTAAGGTAGTTATTTTCTTCTATATTTCTGTACCTCTTTTACTGAGCTATTAATTCTGTTTTAAAATTTTTCTTGCATCATGTTCATGGTTTTGCAACTTTTTTTGCTCTACCACTCTCATGTCTTTCTTAACTCTTCTAGAAATTCTTTCTGACCTTGGGTCCTAATAGCATCTTTCTTTGTTTTGGTGGAGGCAGTAAAATAAATCAATTTAATGATTTTAATAGAAAGATAGACAATTAAATGATGGCATTAACTTTGGATTTTTTAAGCATCATTTCTTCAAATAGTATTAGCTTGACAAGTGAGAAAGAATAGACAATTATCAGATAGGTTTTTCCTTTAAAAAAAAAGTTCCCATTATTTTTCTAAATAATGAAAGCATTTTTTCTTTTAGCTTCTAAATGATTTTAAATACTCATTTCACCTTTATAAATTCAAATATTCAAAGGATAGAAAAGTGAATACTCACTTGTATTTTGTCTACATGAATGTAAACATAGGAATGTTAGAAAATATCTGGATGATTTTTTGTTACTTTTTGTCATTTTTTCTAATTATTAGCATTTTATTATTTTCCAATTGCATGTAAAGATGATTTTCAGCATTTACTTATATATGATTTTGAGTATCATGTTTCTCCCTCCCTCCCTCTTTTCCCCCTTCGACAAGATATCAAGCAACCCAACACTGACTCTCCATGCACAATCATATTAAACATAACTCCATGTTAGTCATATTGTGAAAGAACCAGAACAAAAGAGAAAAAGCATGAGAAAGAAAAAGAGAGAAAATCATGTGCTTCAATTTGCATTCAGCCTCCCCACTTCTCTCTTTGAATGTGTATATCACCCTCCACAAGAATCCCCTGGAATTGTCTTAGGTCACTGCATTGCTAACAAGAGCCAAATCTATCAAATTTGGTCATTATACACTGCTGCAACCACTGTGTACAATGGTCTCCTGGTTCTGCACTTAGAATTTTTCTTTGTGGCTTTTTTGTAGCTATTTTTATATTGTAATTTTCTTCTAAGTCTATGTCTTGGTGTCTTCCCTGACACCATGATAGTTTTTTTTTTTTTTTTTTGGTCATTAACAATGCTCATTTCTCTAGCCTGTTTCTTCACTTTAAATTATATGTTCAAGTTGGATTTTTCTCACTTGATGGTGGGGAGGCATTGTGACAAGCTTTGGACTTTTTCCTGGTGCTATCTATGGTCTGCAAATTTTTGGTCCTTGCAAAGTGGTGTGATCTGGGGAGAATTGTGATAACTGCCCTCTTGATTGTGCTCTGATATGTATCCAGGAAGAGCCTCTGGTTCTCTGTATCCACAAGCATTAGCAATCCCTTTGGCTCTGAAACTGTGACAGGCACCTCTACTCCCTTGTGACTTATCACAAGCACTCCTCTCTATCCTGAAAATGTGATGCAAAATGCTTATAAGAAATAGAGTTGCCAATCAGTGCCAACTACTCCTAGTGTCATCAAAGGTTCTACTGTAATTCCTCATGACCAGCTGTCCAACTCCTTTACCAACTCTGGGTTGAGAACTCTCAAAGTTGTTGCTGTTGGTGGCTGTCCCACTACTGGTCCTACTGTACGTTCTCGGCTTGCACCCACCTTGGTGTTATGATCCCGCTTTGCTGCCCTCTTATGTTGCCTTAAGCTGGGAAAAATGTCTCTGTCTGGCATTTTGTTAACTCCAGGATTTGATGTGAGTAATTTTTAAAAGACTGTTTGGAAGTGAATGTTAAGAGAGCTCATCTGGGTCATGGATTTTACTCCACCATCTTGGTTTCATCTATTTCAATTCTCAAAAATTAGTTTTAGAAGTCAGCAATCATTTCCCAATATCTCTCTTTTTTTCAAAATTTTAATTTATTTATTTTCAGTTTTCAACATTCATTTCCACAAGATTTTGAGCTACAATTTTTGGTCTCCCCATCTTTCCCCTACCTCCACCCCAAAATAGCAAGCCTACAGTATGCCCCTTCCCCCAATATGTTCTCTCTTATATTCTCCTCCTTCATCCTCCTAAATTTCTTGTAGGGCAAGATGGGTTTCTATACCCAGTACCTATACATCTTATTTCTCAGTTGCCTGAAAAGATGCAATTTTTAAATATTTCTTTTTAAAACTTTGAGTTCCAGATTTTTTCCCTTCTTCCCTCCTCACCCATACCCACTGGGAAGATAAGCAATTGAATATAGATTGTACGTGCACAGTTATCCAAACCATTAACATAGTAGTTATATTGTGAAAGACTAATTATGTTTCCCTATATCTTATCCTGTCCCCCACTTATTCTATTTTCTTCTTTGACCCTATCCCTTTTCAAAAATGTTTACTTCTAAGTAAGCTCTACCCAATCTACCCTCCCTTCCTTCCTCCATCCTCTAAACATCTACACCCCTATTATCCTGTCAGGTTGTTGTAATAAGAAATTGTGAGTGAGACCATTAATAATTTTAAGTGAAGGTTTAATAGTGGAGCATAATGAACCCAGGGAGTGCCAGGGGTTATGTACCCAAATCAGGCAGCCCCAAAATGCGTATTCTCGGGGTTTATATAGAAAAAATCCACAATAAGACTGTTGCCAAGGGGAGCAAGCAGAGAAAATACAGAAGGATAGCATTGCTTAATGACCTGTCAATTACACAAACAGTAAAAATCCCTTGATTGGTTCCTAGGTAAGTGTGAGGGGATGTAGTGTTCTTCTTGGTGGGATTTTGTGGCTTGCTTGGGCAGGCCTGACTTGGTGGGCCTTTCTGGCAGACTAGTTCTGTTTTATTGGTGAGTTTCCTAGGGGACTGGGAGTACAGGTATTAGGCTAATTTCTTAGGTGAGCTTGATAGGGAATGGGCTTAGGGGAGATTTCCCCAAAATGGTGGTTACAACAGTCTCCACTTGTTTTTGTTAAGAGTCAAACCCTTGACTCACAATTGGTGACAATGTACATAAATCGACTCATGTAGGGGCTGATACCTAGCTTCCCTTAGAAGGGAAAGCTTTACTCAGTTAATATGGAATTGAGAAGAGCTACACCAATACAACGGGGCGGGGGGGGACATTCATGAAAAGCATTTCACATTGGGACCATAGAAGTGCACCAGTAAAGAAACCACTTCAAAGGGAGACATCTTCCATGAGCCCTATTCTGCTTGGAATGTCCAGAGTACTTCATCCCCTTTTCTAATCATCTAGGTGATTTTACCCTTAGGAGCATGGGGGTTTGACATGGAGAAAGGGCACAACAATATTATGAGGAAACACAATCTTCACTTGAGAAAATGTGGTCCTTTGTCCTCCTTCCATTCATCAATGGCAGCTAATTTCATGCTATAGTGGTGGAGCCAGGCAGGAATAGAGTTTGCTTTGACTGTGGAGGGTGTAGAAAGGATCTAGGATCTGATCTAGGTACAGGCAAGGGGTCTTGAGTCGATTTCAGGACCCTCCCTTGCGTTTCTTGCAATCCCTCTAGGAACATAATTAAGGAAGAATTAGTAACCTCAGCTCTTCTCTAATCACTGGGAGGATGGGTGGAGGTCACCCATATATAATTTTGAAACCAGAGACCCCAATTTGGTTAGGTGTGCACCTGATTCTGAGTAGGGCCAGGGAAAGCAGCATGACCCAGTTATCCTTTGTTTCTAGGACTAATTTGGTGAGGAACTCCTTCAGGGTCTGGTGGATCTGCCCCATTTGTCCTGATCTCTGAGGTCTGTAGGCACCAAAGCTGGCCCATTATCAGAGCCCAAGCCAATTGGAACACCAAACTGTGGAAGAAGGTCATTCAGAATTTCCGTAGCTACCACTAGCACCTTGTGACTATACTTAACAGAATATTCGAGATGAAGTACCTCTCTCTCAAGAATAAGATCATTTTTCTGGCCCCCAAATGAGTGATTTGATGGACCCACTCCCTCCCCACTGCTTCTGGAATTTGTCCCATTTGGGAAGGTCTGCCAACCCTACTGGTACTTACTGCCCCTTTTTTTCTTTTGTTTAAAAAGATTCATCTGAGTGTGAATAAGTTGGAATGGGTTGGGTGGAAGGAGGTGCTGGGAAAAGAGCAAGACAGGGGAGGAAAGTTTGAATATACTGGGGACAACTTCATTAGGATTCCATAATTCCCCCGTCAAAAGAGTTGGGACCCAAATTCATTTGGGAGAAAGGAGGAAGGTCTCACTTCCATAGTTTCTTCAGGCTGAAAAAGGGGAAGTAGGGCTGTCCCTCTATCAGTGGGTCCCTAGGAGGAAGTTGAATGAAACCAAGCACAGATCATATTCAGGAGATGACAGGTGAGTAAAGACTGGTATCCACTGTTTGCTGCCAACTGTAGGAAAATTGGCCTGTAATCTGAGAGACACAAATCTGATAGGAAAGTTCAATATGCAAGGCCCAAGATATAAGGAGGGAGACTAGTAACAGGCAGTTGACCAGCCCAAGTACCTTTTTACAAAATTAGGCTGCAGGAAGAAATATAATTTTAGGCTAAATAGCTCAGATCTAACACACTCTTTTGTAGCTCAGATGTATCCCAGCCTTAATATATGGGATAATGATTAACTTGCATTTGTACCTTTGTTTCACAAACTTCTTTTCCCTTTGTCTAATCATTCCCATGTAATTCAGAAAAAAATATTCTATTCCAGGAATTTAACCTTTCACGTAACTATGCAAGTAAGCAGATGGCAAGCCCATGTACTAATTTACCCAGTTGTTTGGGATATGGAATGACTACACATTAGGATTGAGAACAGCAAAATTTCATGTACCTGCATTGTACTTTTACCATCTTTTATTTATCACTTGTTCTAATTAGAGAAATCTGTCATAAAAGCAAAAAGCAGGGACATAATAGACATGATGGGCTAAAACATCCTTAGTTCTGTTTGAATTCAGATAAGAGTCACTTTAATTCCATCTCATAGCCAGACTCAGGAATAGCCAGGTGGAAAACCTTCCTTTTCAAAGGAAGACAATGGAGAAACTGAGCTAAGTGGGTGTCATTTTAGATGGAGGCAAAAATTGTCCTATTGGCTCTTCCCCAAAGCAAACCTTCACCTGTAGCATAATCACATTCCCTCTGAATAGCGTGTTGCATTTCTCTCTGATACTGATTTAATACAGATAATTATATCTAAATTCAAACTCAAAATAAAACTAGCTGCAGTTCCAATCATATTTACCTCAAATAGCAAATCTCATGTTTGGGGCTTTATATAAGTGCTTTTATTTGTATTGCAATAAGCAATAAATGATTACCATGACTTATACAAATAAGATATTTCATTTCTTTGTAAGCCAAGTTCATTGCTTAGGAACTCCACAACCTGAACAAGATTTTAGTTTTCTCCTGGAGCTGATGACCTCACTCACCCAATGGTTTCTAGGGGATCTGGCAAGTGTACAAATAAGGAGAAATCAATAAGAACCCAAAGAAAGTGGCTGATCTGCTTGTCCACCCTATGATACTCTCCTTCTGAATTGATAAAAAACACATATTTTCTGTTTGACTAATCCACTATTTTCAATACGGATTTTTCTTTTTCCTTGCCAGATTGCTTTTCAGGGATCCCATATTTTATTTTTAGGACAACGGTATAAAGTAGCTAGCACATGTAGCATTTGCTCACCCTCTATAGCATTATATTGGAGGTGACCTTGACCCTCTTTCTAAGGGAGGGGATTAGGGAGTGTCTACCTGTCTACCCTTAGAGCTGCTGGGGAATCAGCTTTTAAGTTTTAACACTGTAATAATAATCCCAAATAACTTATTTAACAATCTTACAATTTTTTTTTTTATAAGTGAAAACCAACTTGTTTAATTTTAAGACAGGATTAGCAGGACTTAATAAAATAATTCCTGTTTATTTTAATTTTTTTAAATGTGAGTTTAAAACTTTTAATTTAAGTTTCTTATCCCTTCCCCCCTCATTCTCTACCCTTACTTGGAAGATAAGCAATTTAGTATAGGTTGTACATATGTAGTTACATGAAACATTTCCATAGTGGATATATTGTGAAAGATTGACTATATTTTGCTCCATCCTAACACACCCCCACTTATTCTCTTCTCTATTTTGACCTTATCCCTTTTCAAAAGTGTATGCTCCCAACTTCCCTGGCCCCAACCTCCCCTGCCCTGCTTCCATCATGCCCCCTTTTTTCCCCTTCCCCAGAACTCTCCTATAGGATGGGATATCCTATTTAGTGTATATGTCATTCCCTCCCTAAGCCAAATTCAATGACAGTAACATTGACCCATTCCCTTTTGCCTTCCTGTTCTTCTCCTGCATTGTAACAGTTTTCCCTTGCTTCTTCTATATGAGATAATTTACCCAATTCTGTCTCTCCACATCTCCTCTCATTATATTCCTCTCTCACCTCTCAATTTCACCTTTTGAGTATCATCCTTTCCTATTCAATTGGTCCTGTGCCTCTCTTTATGTGTACCTGTACATATATATACACACACTCACATATGTATTCATAAGTCCATAAACCCTCCAATACAGACATGTATATGTATGTATATATATGAATACACATATGTATACATGTGATATACATATATACACGTATATGTGTACATATATGTGTGTATACATATATATTCCCTTCAACTATTCTCATAATGAGAAAAGTTTCATAAGTTACAATTATTGTTTTTCCATGTAAGCATGTAAATACTTTGACTTTGATTAATTCCTTATGATTTCTTTTCCTTGTCAGCTTACTCATGCTTCTCTTGCTTCTTGCATTTGAATGTCAAATTTTCTATTCAACTCTGGTTTTTTGATCAAGAATGCTTGAAAGTCCTCTATTCCATTGAATAATTGTATTTTCTCCTGAAACATGATACTCAGTTTTTCTGGGTAGGTCATTCTGGGTTTAATTCCAGCTCCTTTGACCTCCAGAATATCATATTCCAAGGCCTTTGATCCCTCAATGTACAAGCTGCCAGATCCTGTGTTATCCTGATTATGTTTCCACAGTATTCAAATTGTTTCTTCTTAGTTGCTTGCAATATTTTCTCTTTGAGGTGGGAATTCAACCTGGCTATAATATTGCTAGAGTTTTTTATTTTTGGATCTTTTTAAAGAGGTGATCAGTGTATCCTTTCAAGCTCCATTTTGCCCTATAACTGGCTCATATTCAGGGCAATTTTCTCTGAGAATTTTTTGAAACATGATTTCTAGGTTCTTTTTTTATAATGGCTTTCAGGCATTCCAATAATCTTTAAATTATCTTTCCTGGATCTCTTTTCCAGACTAGAGGTTTTTCCAATGGGATATTTCACATTGCCTTCTATTTTTTTTTCATTTACTTAGATTTTTTAATATTATCTTGATTTCTTATAAAGTCACTAGCTTCCATTTGCTCCAATCTAATTCTCAAGGAATGATTCTCTTCAGTTAGTCTTTGTGATTCTTTTTCCATCATGTAAATTTGACTTTTTATGGCATTCTTCTCCTCATTGGCTTTTTGAGCCTCCTTTGCCATTTGGTTTATTATATTTTTAAGGTGTTATTTTCTTCAGTCAGGTTGTTGACTCTCTTTTCCTGATTTTCTTGCATCATTCTCATTTCTCTTCCCATTTTTCCCCAACTTTTCTTATTTTGTTTTCAAAATCCTTCTTAAGCTCCTCTATGGCCTGTAACCAGTTTGTATTTTTCTTGGAAGCTTTTGGTCTAGGATTTCTGACTTTGTTTTCTTCCTCCTGTTCCATGCTTTGGTCCTTTTTGCTCCCCAAAAAGGAATCAAAAGTTGGATTGCTGTGCTTCCTTTGCTTGCTTATGTGCCATTCAATTACTTGACTTTTGAGCTTTTTGCCACAGTAGAACACTGCTTCCAGAGAGAGAGCTTAGTCGCTAATCACTGGGGTTTTCACACTTTTTGTAACTATTAGTTGGCTGCCCACTCTGAAGCCTCAACTGCCTCTGGTACCTCGTCACCCACCCCAGGACCTCCACCCTAGACAGCAATCCATATCCAAGGAGGTCAAAGGAAGATTGATTACCCCTCAGAATGGTTGCTTTGTCCCCCTATAATCTGCAGAGCAGGAGCTCTGAAGCAGGCATGCAGCAGAGGCTGCTGATCTTCAGCCATTATTCCCTCCAGGGGCCAAAGGCTGGACTGCACTCCTGGACTCCCTTTTCCCAAAGCCAATACTGACCTCTCACTTTGCCTTTGGTATGTGTTCACTGATAAATATGGGAACCACCACAGCTGCTAGTGATCCACTCTCTAAAAGGCCCTGTAGCTGTGACTAGTCAGGCTTCCCTGAGGCTAAAACCACAGGCTCATGCAGGGCTGGGCTCTGCTCCCAGGGTGCTGCAATGAACCCTTCCTTTCCACCTGCAGGGCTGTCTTCAGTGAGAGGCTTGATTCTCTCAGTCACTTTGTGGATTCTGTACCACTAACAATTTTTAGAGTCATTTTCATAGGTATTTGAAGTAGTTATACAGGGACCATACAGAGTTTTTCTGCTTCTACGCTGCCTTCTTTGCTCCTCACCCCATACCTGGTTTTAAACAATTTTTCCATTGTCTTGGTTTCAACTAAATTCAGACCAAATGTTTCTTTGTCTAGCACCATTTATTGCTCACAATGATCACTCAAGTTTTACAATATACAGTGTAGAAATACAATAATAATACAAACAGTGAAATGGCATTAATTGCATTTCCAAATCATATATAAAAATTATTGATAGAAAATTGGGTTTACCAAGTGTAGAGGCTAGTTGACTTCTGACCTCATTTTCCCTTTTCCTTTTCTCATCTTCCCACAGTTGCACAACCTGGTTGTGGGGGTAGTCAATTTAGGCAGGAAGGAGAAAGAGGGCACCATTCCTTGTGTGGGAAAGCTTGGCTTTGGGGAAACATAGAGTAGTGGGCTTCAGGATGCCCAGGGATCTAGGGCTATTGCTAATGGGGCTCCTATATAGCTGCTATTCCTTCTCCCTTGTTCCTTTCACCAGGAGAGGGAAGTTAACTGAAATTTCATTCTATTCTTCTAACTTTTTCCTGTAGCCTTATCTTGGTCAGAGAGAGGATGACAGGGAGAAGGCACCATAGCTTCTCACTGTACCCTCAGCTCAGTCAGAGCCAAGATGACAGGGGGAGGGCACTGTAGACCTAGCCTGGGAAGAACTGGGCTGCCAGCTGCCACTCAATCCCCACCTACATGAGTACTTTCAGGAACAGACACCCACCTGTAGAGGACAGGACACATAGCTCCACATTGCTGAATGCTGGAAGGAATTAGAGATGAGGAGGGACTTGGCTAATAATACCCAAGCCTGGGGTCCTATGATGCTCTCTGGGGCTGGCTCCCCTCAAGGTTAGAGCAGGGCCAGCTTTTTCCATCGCTGAGTCTGAGATCCTGGGTTTCTTCAGCAACATGGAACACTGCCATCTTGCTGGGTCCTTCAAATGTTGTAACAAGAAATTGCGAGTGACACCATTAATAATTTTAAGTGAAGATTTAATAGTGCAGCATAGTGAACCCAGGTTCTTTCTTTGATCATGGCTTTTGGGAAGTCCAATGATTTTTAAATTGTCTCTCCTGGATATATTTTCCAGGTCAGTGGTTTTCCCCATGAGATATTTCACATTGCCTTCTACTCTTTCATTTGTTTGGATCTGCTTAACAGCATCTTGATTTCTCATAAAGTCATTAGCTTCCATTTGCTCCAGTCTAACTTTGAAGGAATGAATCTCCTCAGTGAACTTTTGAGATTCTTTTTCCATCTGGCAAATTCGACTTTTTAAGGCATTCTTCTCCTCATTGCCCTTTTGGGCCTCCTTTGCCATTTGAGTCAGTCTATTTTGTAAGGTGTTGTTTTCCTCAGTGAGGTTGTTGACCCTCATTTCATACTTTTCCTGCATCCTTCTCATTTCTCTTCCCAATTTTTCCTCCACTTCTCTTATTTGGTTTTTAAAATCCTTCTTAAGGTCCTCTGTGGCCTGCAACCCACTCATGTTTTCCCCTGGGGCTTTTGGAGCAGGACTTCTGACCTAACAGACCTTTTCCCGCTCTATGCCCCAAAATAGGAGTCTAGGGTTGCAGTTTTCTGTTTCCTTTGCCTTGTCATGTTGCCACTAAATTACTTGACTTTTGGGCTTTTTGCCACAGTATGGCTTTGCCGCCAGATAGGGGAATTTTTGTCCCGAATGTGTGAGAGGGCAACTTCTGTTTCTGACAAGCTGTAAACCCACCCACGACCTCCACCCCAGATCAAAATCCAGATCCAGGGAGGTTAAAGCAAGAGCAATTACCCCCCCCCCCCCAAGACTGATTGCTGGATCTCCCTACAGTGCGCAGGCCAGGAGCTGGAGCTGCCTCTGAAAAGTATAAAATGGCATGTCTCCTCAGCATCCTCTAGCCCCCAGGGGAGGAAGCCGATGCATTCCCCAAATACTGGCCCCAAAGTCCATAGGGCACTAACCTCTCACTTTGTCCTAGGCATGTCTATGTTGATAAATCTCGAGTCGACATAGCTGCTGGTGTTCTGGGGTCTCTCCAGCTGGCTGCTGGCCCTGCTGCCCTGGGGCTAAAACCTTGGCCCAAGGGGACCTGGACTCTGCTTGCCTCAGCTCCCCGCATTCTTCCCGCTGCATGCTGCTGGCTCCCAGAATGCTGTGCTGGTCCTTGCAGCAGGGCTGTTGGGCTGTCCTCAGAGGGAGGTTAGTTTCTCTGTGTTGTTCTGTGGGTGCTGGGGCTCCAGAAGTTGTTCAGAGTCCCCTTTTACATAGTTTGGGGGGAATCTGGGGGCAGAGTGGCTTGGATGAGCTGTTTCTACTCTGCCATCTTGGCTCCACCCCCCAAGTGTACTGTTACAATAGTATTTATGTCACACATAGAATATTTTTAGAAGTTACCCAAAAGAATTATCCCCCAGAAAAATGGTATGATTGAGTGCTCATATTAGCTTGATTCTTATCTGGCATATGGATATTTTTTCTTTCTTTTTTATTTTTTGGGGGGTGACTGGGGTTAAGTGACTTGCCCAAAGTTACACAACTAGTAAGTGTGTCAAGCATTCAAGGCCAGATTTGAACTCAGGTCCTCCTGACCCCAGGGCTGGTGCTCTATTCACTGTACCACCTAGCAGTTCCTATCTGGAAGTCTTAATCTGTAAAATAACTAGATAGTACCCAATTATTTTATCATTAAGATGTCAATCAGATTGAATTCCTTGATATGAGATCAATTGTTGTTACCTGGTGTTGTTTATTTAGTTCATGAAGCAGACTTAAGTTTACTTCATTCACCTGCAAATGTTGCCTTCAGTAAACATAAAAAACACTTTTAGTCTTCTTTAATAGGAAAATGTTATAGGATTCCATCATTTGTTGTTGAACAGGAGTTTTCTTGGCAGTTTTGCCATATTTTATTTAATTATTCAATCACATGGCATTTACTTTGTGACAAACATGGTAACTATGTTAAATTATAGGTGATACAAATACAAAAATAAATTATTTCCTGACATTTAGGAACTTATGATATAGTAGGACACAAATATACCTCAGCATACACAAACTCATGAAATTCTCAAAGGGAGCAATGATATTGTCAACTTGGAACTAGCATCCATCATCAGTAATCACAGTCTAGCTTTATCTGTCCATTTTGTATGCTTTTTATTTATGTCCTCCCTTAAGTTTATTGCAAATGGTTCAACAAATGTCCCAAAGTCTTTCCTCTTATCTCTTCATGTTGAGTGTATCAACACAAGCTGTCCCTTGCCTGTATGACATAATTATGTATTTTTCATCCACTTTATTCTAACTCTATGAATAAAACTACATTCCAAATCAATGTGAAATTGAGAAAAATCTTTTTTTGGTTAAAAACAAAAGGGGTGAAGGAATTAGGGGGGAAAACTTCATGTAGCTGAAATGGGTCTTAAAATAAATTAGTGATTGTGAAGACAGCTGAGGAGGAAGGATACTACATTCCAGTCATCAGAAATAGCCACTGCAAAGGCATATAGGTCAGAAAGGGGGTTTTGTAAGAAAAGTATACTTATAAAGGAGAATAATGAATAATAAAGTTTGGAATGTAGGTTGAAATGCCAGTTTGAAGAATTTCTATTTTATTCAGCAGGCAACTGGGAACATAAAATGATTTTTGAGTAGAAGAGTGAAGTGGTGACATCTATACAGAAATGTTTATTTAACAAACATGGGAAAGGTAGATTGAGAAAGGGAGAGACTAGAAGCAGTCATTAGGAGACCATTACAGTATCCAAGAAAGGTATCAATGAAGTCCTGAATTACACAATTAACTGTTTGGATGGAGAAAACAGGATGGATGTGAGAAGTACTATATAGGACAATTTTACAAGATCTGGAAAGTGTTTGGATATGGTTGATGAAGGAGAAGGAAGACTCAAGGATGATTGAGTTTGTTAATCTGGGTGGCTTGAAGTATAGCAGGACCTTCAATAGAAGTCATAAAATTAACTTCCAATCATTTCCTCTAATATCTGCTTGAATATATGTTACTATGTTTATATCTAAATTCAATTTTTCCCAGGAGCCTATAAGAGTACTTTGTACATATTGGACACTAAAGAAATATTTGTTGAATAGAAGTCTGCATTTTTTACTTCGATCATTACAAAACTCTCCCTGCCTTCTCAAAAAAAAAAAAAAAAACCAAGCAAGAAAACATAATTGTAGTACTGTACCATGACAAATATAATACAAATATCTTAACTCATTATTCCTAGAACCAAAGAGTATTAGGTAGAAAGAACTAAAAAAAAAAGATCTACTCCAAACTAATCATTGCATAAAGAAACTGACACCAGGGGAAGCTAAATGACTTATCTGAATGCAACAAACAGAAGAGCTAGAATTTGACCCAAGCTTGATGACTTAAAATTCCCCATAATTATGGAATTCAACCTTTCTTTGCAATTTTATTTATAGCATTTCCCCTCATGATAGCTTTGGTCCTATGGAACAAGATTAATACTATTCCCCCTAACTTGTGTTGTTTATGTTGATTACATTTTCTCCCCCTGGAGACATCCTTTTCTGACTGGAATTTCATCTCAAACTGTTTAAATCCCATCTAGTCTGTAAGTCCAGCTCTGAATGCAGATTTTATCACTCTTGTGTGCTCATAATTGTAATATTAACAAAAACAATGACTGAATTTTGATTTCACTGGCCTACGGGACTTCCAGAGAGTAACTCTCTCTACCAATAGAAGCTGGCATCTTCTTGGCAACTTTTAGTCATAAAGAATTGTCCGGCGCTCTTTGGTGAATATACCACTGCTGTAGTCACCTGAAATTGATAGTCCCTGCCTCTTCTCCTCCTGCCTTAATGCTTTTCATTCTCACTGAAGAAAAAGGCCTTCAGGAAGGTGCTCCATAGCCATGGCATTCAAAGACACCAGCAAGACACTTGTGTAGTCTGAAGTGGACATTCACTAGATCTAAATCACCCTCACCAGCCACAATGTGAAATTACTTGAGTGAGTGTGTGTTGACCTAATTAGAGGAGCCAAAGAAAAGAACTTGAAAGTGAAGGGAACCTGTTCAAATGCCCACTAAAATACTTCGAATCACAGCTTGAAAAACTGTGCTGTGAAGGTTCAGAGACTTGGGATCAGTTGCAGATGAGAATCCTCGAATGCTGATTTTCACAGTCCTTCTGAAATTGTTAAATAGATCCCTTCTATCAGCATTGAACAAGGTAAAGAAGTTAAAGTCACCATTACTGGTGCTGAACCAATCATTTCTTTTAATAAATTGATTGAACTTGTTAAAATTAGTTACCTAGAGTACTAAGAGTTTACTCAGGATGATTTACTCAGGATGACACAGCCAATTTGAGAAGCAGGCCTTGAACCTAAGACTTATTGATTTTACAGCCATTTTTTTTGCCCATTATACAATGCTGCCTTTCATACTTTTAAAAATATTAATATTTCCAAGAAGATTTCTCCCAATAATCATTTGAGTTATATAGCACAGGGATGATTGTTCCTATTTTTGAGATAATTGGAGTTGAGGTTTGGAGAGGTTAAAGATCTTTTTCACATCCACATGGTTAGTAAATTACAACGTCAGTACATTTTTTTCTGATCTTTTCACTACAAGATCAGAATGCCTTCTACTAGAGCTCACTAAAATATTTGCTTGTGTTTCTCTGGGTTACCAGGCTTAATTCAATTCAGGAAACATGTGCTTATTCCATCATATGTCTGATACACTGTGTTGGGTACTTGTTGAGTTGTATAGTTGTGTCTGATTCTTTGTAACCCCAGGGACTAGATGTCATTGGGAAGGCTTCTAGCTTATCTACATTACAAATAATACTTTCTCATGATTAAAAAGTAGATACTATTTACCATTTTAAGTAGTTCCCCTTTATTCCTATATTTTCTAATATTTTTAATAGGAATGAGTATTGCATTTTGTCAAAAGCATTTTTCTGTATCTATTGAGATAATCATACTATCTTTCTTATTGATATGGTCACCTATGCTGACAGTTTTCCTAATATTGAATCAGGACTGCATTTCTGGTATAAATAGTACCTGATCATAGACTATGGTATTTGTAATATATAGCTGTAATCTGTTTGCTAATATTTTTATTTAAATGTTTTCATCAAAATTCATTAAGGACATTTGGCTACAGTTTTCTTCCTCTATTTTTGCTTTGACTGACTTAGTTATCAGCACCATGTCATAAAAGTAACTTCATATAACTCTTTTACTTATTTTCTCCAAATAGTTTATGCAATTTAAATTAATTGTTCTTTAGATGGTTCATAGAATTCACTTGCAAATTCATCTGATCCTGGGGGTTTTTCTTAGGGATCTCGTCTTTGGCTTGTTCAATTTCTTTCCTATAATAGGGTGATTTAATTATTATATTTCTTACTATGTTAATCTGAACAGTTTATGTTTTTGTAAATATTCATCCATTTTACTCAGATTGTCAGAATTATTGGCATGCAATTGGGCAAAATGGGTCCTTAATAATTGCTTTAATTTCCTCATCGTTGGTGGTGAATTGACTATTTTCAATTGTGATAACTGGTAATTTGATAGAAGGAGTTTCCTCACCTAGTAGTTCCCAGGATCAATCACATCTTGGGACTGGTCCACATCCTTCTATCCTTTACTAAGTTCTAAGCTCTTTTTGAATGGGACCTGGCATAGTTTAGCTTTGTATCCTCAATAACTAACATGGTTTCTTGCACATTATAGACTCAATCAATTTTTCATGTAATTAATTTAAGTCTACTAAATTTATTCTGGGATTCTGTTTACCTATTTGTAAAATAAGAAAAGTAGACAAATTCACTTTGTAGTTCCTTTAGAACAAACCAAACTCCCTTACAAAGAACTGACACAAGTTGTATAATTCTACCAAAGTTAATATTAAGGGGCTTTCTCCCAAATCCAATGTTCAAGGCAGTTATGAATACAGAGAGAAAAAAAAAGCTTTGAATATTTGGCTAAGTCCTGTCATTTTCCCAATATGTTTATTGAAAGTCGATTCTATGTTCCTATTGCCTTCCATTAACTACTGAAAATTGGTAATAAATATGATGTTCTCAGTAATACAAAATCCCATGACTGCATTATTGATAGCATGCTATATGGTGCAATTCGCTAGTTTTAAAAATAAGAATTGAACTGCACTGTCTTTACTGTGCTGAATAACCTAATCCAGGCAATTAAAATGGTATTCATGATCACCTCACTTTGTGTAATAGACTTAGACCTTAAAAAGATGAGCTTAAATCTTTTGTATCTTTCACTAGATTTTCCCAATGACAAATTATAATTTCAAAGAGGTTTCCTTTTTAATGTATTTTAGTTGACTGTTACTTTTAACACTTTTACATTTTCAGCTCTGAATTCAGAGCTGATTTCAGAGCTCTGATATCAGAATCAGGACACTTGGGTTCTAGTTCCAGATCTCCCACTAAGTAGCCACATGACTTTGTTTAATCACTTCCCCTGTGTCTTAAGTTTCTCATTTGAAAATGAGGAGTTTGAATGACCTCTAAGATTTTATGCACTATTACCACTACAATCTTGTCTTTCTAGTACTTAATGATCTCTAAAATATCATTTATATGCACTAGGGGAGTTTACTGTTTAAATGATCTTCACTGAATTCTTATGTAAAATAACTAATGCTTATGTAATATGAATACATATCCCACTGGTTTTATAGCTTTAGAATTTCCTATTTCTACTTTTTAATTCAAATACAACAGTTCTCAGATATTAATCATGCAATATTCTCAAAGATTCTAATAAAAAACAGCCATCTTTCAAATTTCTACTATTAAACCCACTTAAAGCATCATTTATTAAATAAAATTCTAGAATAAAAGTAAAGAGTTTTCTTTAGTAAACTGGGTAAATAAATCTGAAAAAAATCTTTGTATGGTGAAACCTTTATTTAATTGACTTTTATATTCATTTTAGTGAAAACTTATTGAAACAAATTCTTCCTCAGCACAAATTATGCCCTGAGAATAAGAAGCTGTTGGAATCTGCAGTAAGTCTTTCAGAACATGTTGACATATTTAATTGAGTAATTTACTAAGTGACACCTAATAATAATTATAAATGTAACTTTCAGATCCTAAGTGGTTTTAAGGAAATAATATCATTTAAAAAATTCTTTGAATTACTACTTGGGTATTTACTCCAAGAATATCTTTCATCGGGGTTTCTTTTAAACAGCATATGAATTAATGGTTTTTTTTATTTTGTTTTGTTTTTAAGAATTTCCTCTTAAATCATAACATAATGACTTTGGTAAAGACTGATATGTTATGCAGAGAGGCCAGATTATCAGGATCTTTCCAGTAGTTTTTTTTTCTCATTTTTATTCTAAGTACCTTTAAAAGTCTTTTTTATTCAATATACAATTATTTGGAGTGTTCATATTTTAATTTTTCTCATTTTGATCTTGATTACAAACTTAAGAATACAAATATTTAATAATTTTATTTCTACAAATAATTAATCTAATAGTTCAACTCTGTTGAATAGCCTGATATATCTAGTGGAAAATATTCTAATGGTTCTATTACTTTAATTGGCAGGGTTCCTTCAAGTTTCTCTCAGTTGCTTCATTTTGGATTTATAAACCCAACTCCTATTTTCTAGGCACTTATCCACAATCTCATGTAGAAAAGATGAGGGTAGTGAAAGCTGCTTTGCCATTTTCTTGACCATGATATGCAAACATTGCTCTATGTTAGTATCCCCCACATGTCTATTTTGGGAATGTTTATTCCTTCTTTCTCATTTTCAAATGAGAAAGTGAGAGTTCTTCAAGTTTCATAGAAAGAAAATTAAAATTATCATTTGCTTATTGATATCTCTCATTTCTAAAGTACAGTCCTCCTTTCCTCCAAGCATGATGATTTTATTCCATAAATATACAGTTTTATGCTTAAGCTACACGCTTCTATAACAATGAACTACCTAAGATAATTTGGTATGCTCACTGTGACTAAGATATTATTAAACTAAATTGGGGAATGCTATCCCATAATTTCACACCCATAATTAAGCTAGTTGTTCAAACTGAATTCTGGAATGATGAATGATAAACCATGGCACTTTTGTTAACATATTATATTAAACATTTATTCCTTAGATCAAATATCAGTGGTTTTCTATTGGTCATCAACATCATTTTTAGAATCCTGAATTAGAAAATATAGCTGTAAAAATATTAAATTTTCTCTTCCCCCCTCACTAACCATAATGAAAGTAAATTTATTTTAATGTCCAAAGAGAATTGAGCATTAAAATGAAAAACCTGAAACAACATTCAATGTAAGTGATGAGGAATAGGAAGATGATCAATACAGTTCTATAAATCATAATTTTTAAGAATTTATGTTGCTACCTTGAACTTAAAATGATGATATAGCACCAATGCAATATTCACAGTGCCTAGAGCATCTATGAATGGTGTAAGACTGAAACACAAAATATAGCAGACTCTGCACATGGAAGACAGAACCAAAACATTTATTCAAAACCAGAAAGCCAAATCCATCACAACAACAAAGAAATCTATACACAATAACAATGCGGATGGCACCACCATCCCCAAGCCTTTCCCTACTAGTGCCTTCCCACAAATGAACACTCACAGTTCTCTGCCTGCTTCCTATCTCTCTCTCAGTTCTAACTAATCTGACCCACTTCCCCTAGGTTCTGTTCTACCCTCTCAGCAAGCTCTTCCCACAATGAACTGAAGTGACTCAAGGAGGTCACATGGGCCTATTAATGTATAAGAAAGATCACCACATTAAACAAAAATACATTAACAATACACTTGGCCACAAAAAATTTCATTCCCATTTTATAGGTCAATGGGGCAATTGGTATCAACAGAACTATACAATAATATAACAGGGATAACACAGAATAAGCACATAAAACGATATCTTAGAGTGGAGCTTGGGCACAAACACCCCATCATTCCCCCCTTGAACAAATAGTGCCCCAAATCTCAGGGCAAGAGTGAAGGTCTCTTCTTCCATAGTTACTTCCTGCTGAAATTGGATATAGAGCTGTCCCTGCCCTAAGAGGTCCCGTTTAAGAGGTCAGTTCTTTAAGTGGCATCCAGAACTTAGTCAACATCAGGTCCAGGAGTGACACATCACAGTTGTGAATAGGCAGTGATCAGGCATTTACAGATGGAGGGTACTAAGCCTGCAGGAAACAAATCTAGCAAAAAGGTTTAACCAACAAATAGCTGAAATGAAACAAGGACACAACCAGGAGCAGGGTAGATATAGGGTCAGTCATACTTCTGGAGTCCATGAACCCACTATCTTGCCCTTGTTTGTTGTTGTTTACTATTTCTTTTTTTTTTTTTTTTTTTTTAGGAGCTGATAGCAAGTTTATTTGGTGAAAGCAGAAAGCAAGCAAATAGGCCAAAGAGGACATATGGTGGGGGTTGGAAGTAAGGATGTTGGTAACCCTGAAAATGTAGTTAGTTGCTTCAGGGGCAAGAGGATGATTTTCACACTGAGAAAGTTATGGGGTTCTTTGTGGAAAGGGGAGTTGTTCTCAGCCATTCAGCACCATCTGGACTAGCTCTGCCCCATGGGGCCCTTCATCCTGACAGGATATGCCTCACAAACACTTCATAGTTGATACAACCGTTGCTGTCTTCATGCCCTGCCACCAACACTTCCACTTCTTCCTCTGTCATCTTCTTACCCAGGGTGATGAGGACATGTCGTATTTCTGCCCCCATGACTGTGCCATTCCCTTCCTTATCAAACACCTGAAACCCTTCTACATAGTCTTCATATGTGCCCTGGTCCTTATTCTTTGCTACGGTCTGCAGCATTGGCAGAAAGTGTTCAAAGTTCAACACCTTCACATTCATCTCATCACTCTTGGGGTTCCCTAAGACCTTGAGCACCTCAGCATTGGTAGGGTTCTGGCCCAGGGCTCGAATCACGTCCCCACACTGGCTGTATAAGATCTTTCCATCCCCTGTTCTGTCAAACAGCTGAAAGGCCTCCTTGAACTCTGCGGTCTGATCCTCCATGAAGTCACCCAGCAGAGCGCTCCCAGACTGTGGCTGCCGCCGTATCGTTGTTTACTATTTCTAATTTGCATGTTTTGGGTTATTATCCTTTGGTCTACTTTCTTTAATCTGAGTTGGGGCCTTGGCAATTTCCTCCCTGGAGTTGTGATGAAATTGAATTCAGTGTTTCAGGAAGATTTGTAGGGGCAATTCTTACTTCCTTACTCAGTCTAATATTAAGCCCCTTTTCTCAGTACATTTTATATAATTCATTGGAATACCATGTATTCTTCCAAAATCTACCCCTGCTCTCAATAGAGTAGTAAAAAATGTTTTCCTTGTTAATCTATTCTGACTTTGAGTCCACTGGCTATTTACTCTTCTGTCCCCACAAAATTTATCTTTTCCCCATTCTCCTAAGTCAATTAACTGTGAAATCTTATCCAGCACCTCAGAAAAAGGGTGCCCTATCTCCCCAATTAGTAGAGTCAGAATTAGGTGCTACTAAGCAGGAGGGGCCATCCTCATTATATTTCTTTGAGAAAATGCTAAGGGAGTATTGTAATACACATTTGTGTCTCCCATCATAATTGCAGTCTTCATTACCTCTTCCTTTAAGTTTCTCATACAGTCTCTAAGTGAGTACCAGGGTCTATCTCCACTAGGCCACATAGAATCAGTAGGATATTTCCTTTTGCATCTATCCATACGTAAAGCTACCAGAATAGCTGCATCATTACCTTCTTGCATATGATGATTCCTAAAGGCTTGCTGTATGAAAGGATTCTGAATAATACATAGATTTTCAAGCAATCTCCATTATTTATCAATACTCCTCTGACCCCTTCATCACTGATTCTCATGATCCAAAACACTAATTTTTCTCCCAACCTTTGGGCAAATTATCTTAATATATAAATGACCTCCTGCTGAGTAAAATCTTCAATTACTTCCCTAACCTCTGTGTGACCCCCCTGGTTATCCTACTTTCTTCTTAGTAATGGGCAACATTTGTAATAGCCTCCTCATCTAATTTTTTTCATTTTCCTCCCACACATTTTCCTGGAAATTGTCAGGGCCCCAAATAGGCCCAGCCTTTATAAGGGCTGCATACACATTCTTTTTGTTAGTTTTTTTTTTGTTTTCTACTAGTTAATGAACAACAACTTGTTCTTCTACCATCTGAGACCCCCCAGCTTGCTCTTCTAAAGGAGAGCCTGAATGCCATGACACAGAAAGATTCCCATGCAAACCAACCACCTCCCTTTACATTTGAGCTTTCTCTTCCAGCAGTGTATCTCTGCTTTTACTTATAAGATGATAACTTGTTAGCAGGACCCAGCCTCTCCTATACACCACTGCCAATTTTTCCCTATATATAGTGATGTTACTTGCCAACGTATTTCCAAACCACTAGGTTCTCCTTTTGGTAGCCTCAAATCCCAGTTTTCACAGAGTCCTATGCATTTGGCCCTTTCCTTGCTAGGGAGGAATAAGGTAAATCCTCCAAAACCTGGATGTCCATCTCTCTCTATAAAACATTGAGGTCTTATATTTCACAATTCCATCATAATCACCATATGTAGTGCCAAGACGATTTTCAGAGCACTTATGGTTGCTATGAATACTCGGGTGTAATTCTGAAACACAAAATATAACAGGATATCCAGATGAAAGAGCTAAAACATTCAAACACCAGAAAGTCAAATCCCAGCTCCAGAAAGCCAAATCCATCATAACAACAAAAAAAATCTATACACAATACCAATGCAGAGGACAGCTACATTACCGACCTTTCCTCATGCTAGGATCTTCCCACAAATGAACACTCAAAGCATGCTGCCTGCTTCGTTTCTCTCCCTCAGCTCTAACAACTCTAATTCACTTTCTCTTGGCTCTGCTGCATCCTTCCTACTCCACATTCTTATCAAGCTATTCCCACCACAGACTGAAATTATTCAGGCTTCCATGTGACTCAAGCAGGTCACATGGACCTGGGATGGGATGGGAAAGATCTTCCCATTAAATAAAAATACATTAACAATACAGATGATTACTGTTAATGAAAGACATGTGAAATTCTGAAAGAAATATGTCATGGTCTTAGTTGTTGCCTCAACTATTGGCATAATTTGATTGTGGGTTGTATGAAGAACAAATCCCTGAATTTTATATCATGCACAGCTTCCATGTGCATTAAAGGAAGTAAAAAAGACTAGGAATATCCCTTTGATTTTCATGGCTAAGTGGAAGTAAAAACTGAATTTTTCCTCACTCTCCTCATATAGTTGAAAATTTTCTTAGTCTGTGCAATTGTTAAGGTACATAAGCTAAAGCAGATTTGGCCAACTGTATGAGCCTCCCTCATTTAGGTGCTTCTTTTATGCCCAAGAGTGTTACCCATGTGTATACCCAAATAGACACATTAAAAGAAATGGAGATGACATAATTATTCAGTGCTTTTTTTCCTCTAGGAAAAATCTGAAAGATCAAAACTGGCATCCAACTTCCCCAAGTCTATTAGTCAGACTTGACTCCTTTAAAAAAGATACAGTGATATTTGATTTAAGCAAAATATTTTTTTCAAGACTCCATTTCAACTACAAATGTAATTTTTGAAACATAAAAGAAAAAGAATCATACCGAACAAAATAGAATAAACCACTGAAACAGTTGGATAAATTTCAAGTCATTTTGACCCTGATTTGGAAAAATAGAATTGGTTCTGTGAATGAAATGTTCTATGTAATAACCAAAGAACATGAAATAATGGGAAGAAAGGAGCATAAAATATTTCTATGGATTACATGATGTATTACAAGAATTTTCTTAAACAAAAGGCCTCTTTGAAACAAAGGAGTAATGTAATTTTCTAGGAATTTACAGGTAATTTATACCTGTAGGAAATGATCACATCTGAAAATTTTAAAGAATGAATAAAAAGTTTTATTAAAATTAACTGGTCACATATTTTTTTAAATTGGCATGAAGCTAAATGCAATCGTACTTATAAACCAAAACACCTATATGTAATGAATAGATATTTTCTTTTAGTTTAACACTGTTTTAAACCATTTCATTGCAGAGACCTTTTCAAATATGAAACATTCCACATTAATGCTTAAAATAAACAGGATATCCTTCATGAGAAGAATAAGAATGTCTAATTTATGAGTTGAGTTAAAATAAATATTCATTTGATAATTTTCAAAAAACATTTTAAATCATAATAGGCCCTGTTTGCTAGATGGTGGTTGTATATAATCTGTGAAATCTTTATTCACATAGATAACAATATGAATATCAATGAGCAGAATTAATGTTTTTGAAATTGCATTAAATACCTTGTTTTTATTTTTTTTATTTTTATTTTTTTTTTAAACAAATGCTTTATTAACTTCTGTTTTACATCATTCATTTCTGCCAGATTTTGAGTTACAATCATTTTCCCCCCGTTATTCTCCTACCTACCCTCCCAGAATAGCAGTCTCACAAGATATCTCTTCCTCCAATCTGCTCTCTCCCATATCTTCTCCCATACCCCCTTTGACTTTTCCATTGGAGGAAGATGAATCTTTGTGTCCCAATGCCTGCACATCTTATCTCCCTATTACAAGCAAAAGAGTATTAATAATAGTATTTATATATATTTGAAACATTTAATGTTAAGACCTTGAATTTCAGATCCATTTCCTTCCTCCTTTGTCACCCATTCCCTCTGGGGAGATAAGTAATTCAGTATATGTTGTACATGTCTAGCTATGCAAAACATTATCATAGTAGATATATTGTACAAGGCTGCTTATAATTCCCTCCCACTTATCCCACCCCCCAACCTGGTCCATTCCCTACATGATCCTGTTCCGCTTCTATAGTGGGTACTTCCAACCTCCCCTCCTCCCAAGGATGCCCTCCCATCCATCATCCCTCCTCTCATCCCCCTATCCTGCTGCAGGTTGAGATATCCCATTTAGTAGGAATGTCATTCTCTCCCTGAACCAAATTCAATGTGAATGTGGTTTTGCCTTTTTAGCCTTCCTATTCTCCCTCTCCCTTGCAAGCACTTCCCCTTGCTTCTTCTACATGGGATAGTTTACCCTACCCTGTCTCTCCCCATCTCCTCTTGTCACTTTCCTCTCTCACCTCATAATTTCATCCCTTGAGTATTCTCCCTTCCCAACAGATTCAACCTATGCCCTCTATCCATATATAACTGTAAACATATACACACACATTCACATATGTATTCATACGACCACACACCCTTCTTCCTTTATTTTCATAGTGAGAAAGATATCATCAGTCACAGTTATTGCTTTTCCATATAGGAATGCAAATAGTTCAACTTTGATAAGTTCCTTTTGATGTCTTTTCCCTGATTACCTTCTCAGGCATCTCTTGCTTCTTGTGTCTGGATGTCAAATTTTCTATTCAATTCTGGTGTTTTCCTCAAGAATGCTTGAAAGTCCTCTATTCCACTGAATGACCATATTTTCCCCTGAAACAAAATACTCAGTTTTGCTGGGTAGGTGACCCTTGGGTTCATTCCCAGTTCTTTTGCCCTCTGGAATATCATATTCCATGCCCTTCGATCCCTCCGTGTAGAATCTGCCAGGTCCTGTGCTATTCTGATTGTGTTTCCACAGTATTGAAATTGTTTCTTCCTGGCTGCTTGTAGTATTTTCTCCTTGATCTGGGGATTCTGGATGCTGGCTATAATATTCCTGGGTGTTTTCTTTTTGGGATATTTTTCAGGAGGTGATCAGTGGATTCTTTCAACCTCTATTTTGCCCTCTGGATCTAAAACATCAGGGCAATTTTCCTTGAGAATTTTTTGAAGGGTGATTTCTAGGTTCTTTCTTTGATCATGGCTTTCAGGTAGTCCAATAATTTTTAAATTGTCTCTCCTGGATCTATTTTCCAGGTCAGTGGTTCTTCCCATGAGATATTTCACATTGCCTTCTATCTTTCATTTGTTTGGATCTGCTTAACAGCATCTTGATTTCTGATAAAGTCATTAGCTTCCATTTGCTCCAGTCTAACTCTGAAGGAATGAATCTCCTCAGTGAACTTTTGAGATTCTTTTTCCATCTGGCAAATTCGACTTTTTAAGGCATTCTTCTCCTCATTGCCCTTTTGGGCCTCCTTTGCCATTTGAGTTAGTCTATTTTTTAAGGTGTTGTTTTCCTCAGTCAAGCTGTTGACCCTCATTTCATACTTTTCCTGCATCCTTCTCATTTCTCTTTCCAATTTTTCCTCCACTTCTCTTATTTGATTTTTAAAGTCCTTCTTAAGGTCCTCTATGGCCTGCAACCCGCTCATGTTTTCCCCTGGGGCTTTTGGAGCAGGACTTCTGACCTCACAGTCCTTTTCCCACTCTATGCCCCCAAAATAGGAGTCTAGGGTTGCAGTTTTCTGTTTCCTTTGCCTTGGCATGTTGCCACTTAATTGCTTGACTTTTGGGCTTGTTGCCACACTATGGCTTTAAGGCCAGGTAAAGGAATTTTCGTCCTGAACGTGTGGGGGGCTACTTCTGTTTCTGGCAAGCTGTAAACCCACCCAGGACTTCCACCCTAGACCACAATCCAGATCCAGGGAGGTTAAAGCAAGAGCAATTACCAACCAAGACTGATCGCTGGATCTCCCTACAATTAATTCACAGGCCAGGAGCTGGAGCTGCCTCTGAAAACTACAAAATGGTGTGTCTCTTCAGGGGCTTCTAGCCCCCAGGGGAGGGAGCCAATGCATTCCCCAAAAACGGGTAACAAAGTCCATAGGACACTAACCTCTTACTTTGTCCTAGGCATGTCTATGTTGATAATTCTGGAGTTGCCACAGCTGCTAGTGTTCTCGGGTTCCTCCAGCTGGCTGCTGGCCCTTCTGCCCTGGGGCTAAAACCTCGGCTCATGCGGACCTGGGCTCAGCTCGGCTCCCCACGCTCTGCAAGCTGAGCGCTGCCAGCTCCCAGACCACTGTGCTGGTCCTTCCTGCAGGGCTGCTGGGCTGTCCTCAGCGGGAGGTTAGCTTCTCTGTGTCGTTCTGTGGGTGCTGGGGCTCCAGAAGTTGTTCAGAGTCCCCTTTTACATAGTTTGGGGGGAATCTGGGGGGGAGTGGCTTGGAAGAGCTGTTTCTACTCAGCCATCTTGGCTCCGCCTCCCCTTGTTTTTATTTTTAACATCTTTTCCAATATGCAGCATGGCCAAGGAAGGGGTACTAGAGTTATAGTTAGAAATAGCTATAGTCAAATCCCACCTGATACACTCATTACCTCTGTATGCTGAGTAAGACATTTAATCATTTACCCTATTCTGTCTCTCCCTATCTCCTCTCATTATATTACCCTCTAACATCTTAATTTTATTTTTTTAAATATCATCCCTTCCTATTCAATTGATCCTGTGCCCTCTATGTATATCTGTGCACATATATACACACCCTCACATATGTATTCATACACACACATATACCCTCCTATCTAGACATATATATGCATATATATGTGAGTATACATATACATATATGTGAGTATACATATACATATATATATATATATATATATATATTCATTTATATTCCCTTCAACTATGCTCATACTGAGAAAAGTATCATAAGTTATAATTATCATTTTTCCATGTTGGATTATAAATAGTTCAACTTTGATAAGTTTCTTATGATTTTTTTCCCTGTTTACCTTTTAATGCTTCCCTTGCTTCTTGTATTTGAATGTCAAATTTTCTATTCAACTCTGGTTTTTTCATTAAGTCCTCTATTTCATTGAATTTCCATATTTTCCTCTAAAACATTGTACTCAGTTTTGCTAGGTAAGTGATTTTTGGTTTTAGTCCAAGTATGTTGGACCTCCAGAATATCATATTCCAAGCCCTGGGATCCCTTAATGTAGAAGCTTCTAGATCTTGTGTTATCCTGATTGTGTTTCCATGATATTTGAATTGTTTCTTCTTGGCTGCTTGTGATATGTTCTCCTTGATCTGGGAATTCCAGAACCTGGCTATAATATTCCCAGGAAGTTTCTTTTTGGGATCTATTTCAAGAGGTGAAGGATGATTTCTATGTTTTTTTTTTTATCATGGCTTTCAGGTAGTCCAATTATTTTTAAACCACTTCTCCTGGATCTGTTTTCCAGGTCAGTGCTTTTTCAAATGATTTTTTTTGTCCCCAGAAAAGGAATCTAAGTTTTGATTGTTGTGCTTACTTTTCTTCCTTTGTTTGCTCATGTTGCCTCTCTATTACTTGACTTTTGAGCTCTTTGCCACAGTAGAACTCTGATTCCGGAGAACAGAGCTTTGTCCCAAATCACCGAGGTTTTCACAGCTAACAGAGCTATTAGTTGGGTGCCCTCTCTACAGACACCGCCAGCTCTGGATCACTGGTCATATAACCCAGAACCTCCAGCCAAGATCACAATCCAGATCCAAGTGGGTTAAAGCAAGAGTGATTACCCTCTGAATGGTCACTTTGTCCCCCTATGACGTGCAGTGGAGGAGCTCTGAAGCAGCCAATGTGGAGGCAGCTGCAGGGCCTCCACACCTCCACCACTTCTTACTCTGGGGAAAGAGGCCAGACTGTGCTCCACACTGACTTCTCACTTTGTCTTTGGCATTTATGGGTTGATAATTTTGGAAACTGCCATAGCTGCTGGTGATCTGCTCTCCTGAAATCCACTCTAGCCACTACTAGTTGGGGCACCATGGCGCTAAAACCATGGGCTCACATAGGGCTGGGCTTGGCTCCCAGGTTGTAGTGATAGACCACTCCTGTCCACCTGCGGGTTGCCTTCAGTGGGAGATTTGTTTCTATCTGTCACTTTGTGGGTTCTGTGGCTCTAAAATTTGTTCACAGAGTCATGTTTTATAGGTTTTTTAGGTGGTTATGGGGGTAGCTCACAGAGTTTTCCTTCTTCTACCTTCCACTTCCATTCTTATAGTCATTACACATACTGTTTCAAAATTTCTATAGTAAACTTCAGCCTGGTGCTGGTTTCTTTTTTACTTATTATCTGGTACCCATATTAATTTGTACAAATTTGGGCTGCCCTGCTTACAATATAAACTTTGGGCTTTGCCTTTGACTTCAACCTGACAATAAGGAGAGTGTCCATTGATATAATTAAGACAGAGAAGCACTTGATTAAAGTAAACTGGTAACCCTAATCTAATAATAATGTGACTGAAAGTCTTTCCTTAGAATTTACCAAAGTTGTAGACATAGATGCCAAATATATTTCACAATAATCAATAACACATACAGCTATGATTAAATATATGAACATTAAATTTTCCCTTTAAAAGAATTGTGAAAATCTGTTTTAGAAGTATATATATATATGTACAGATATATACATACATATATATGTATATATTTTAGAAGTATATATATATATGTATATATTCATTGACTTTGATAACATATGGACAATTAGATTTAGAATGGGACTAATTTGTTGGATTTATTTTGTCACCATAGGGCCTCCTTCTTTAGAGATATATCATTTTGAAGCTATAAGGTACTTTAGAAGACACATTTCAACTATTTTATTTGTTGAGATGTTCAAAGTGAGGCATCAAATTAATTGAATCCCTAGGTCTCACAACTACTAATTGCAATGCTAAATTGATTTCTAGTATGTTTTTATTCATTCTCAAAATTCAAATAATGTGGCACAGCTACAAAATTTTAGGACATATTCAAAGGATACTGATCAATTTTCTATGGACCTTTCAGATTAGGGGATCAGAAATTGTTTCCTATTGGAGGTGATATTTGAACTAATGCTTAAAAGGAAAAGAGAACACTGAGTTGAGGAAGGCATATGTTCACGAATGTAAAGACACAGAAGGTGTGACATAGCCAAGATGGCAGATAAGAGGAAGCAATACAGTTGAGCTTTCTTAATAGGCACCAAAAACTTGAAGACTCCTCAGAACTAACTCAGAAAATAGCATCACAAAAAATTCCCGAAGCTTTGAACACTGACTTCCCAGCATTAGGCAAGCAAAGCCCAAATTTCACAGGAAATTCAAAATCCAGAAACAAGGGACAGGATCAAAGTAGGGAATGGAGGTGGGGGGTGGGATGGGTGGGAGTGAAATGTAAGTAGTCTTTTACAATATATCTACTCTGGTAATGTTTTGCATAGCTATATATGTACAACACATACTGAACTGCTTATCTTCCCAAAGGGAGTGGGTGACAAGGGAGGAAGGGGATGGATCTGAAATTTGAAGTTTTAAAATTAAATATTTCAAATATATAAAAATACTATTACTAATACTATTTTCCATTTAGTTGAAAAAGAATCAAGGACTTGGAATATAATATTCTAGAAGGAAAGGAATTTAAATTACAATCAAGATTAGAATCATCTATTCTGTAAACCTGAGAATAATCATTCAGGGGGAAAATATATATTTACTGGAATAGAAGATTTTCAAGAATTCCTGATAAAAAGATAAGAATTGCATAGAAAATATGACATTAAAACACAAGACTCAAGAGAAATATAAGAGGTAAATATGAAAGAGAAATCATAATGGACCCAATAAGGTTAAATAATTTACATTCTGGTATGGGAAGATGATTTGTGTGACACTTATGAACTTTATTTTAAGGCAGTTAAAAAGAAGTTTGTATAGACAGAGGGCATTGTGTATGAGTCAGTTATTTTGGAATGATATTTCCCCAAAAAATTAGGATGCAAAACAAAGGATGTATTGGGAGAAGGGAGAAGGGAGAGATGGAATGAGTTAAATTTTCTCCAATAAAAGAGATACACAAGGAAGAGATTTTAAAGTAGAGAGGAAAATGGAGTGGTGGGCAATCATTGAACATTGCTCACATTAGAATTGGCTCAAAAAGGGGAAAATTCAGAAGAATATGTATATTTCTGTGTGTACACACTCAATTGTATAGTAAAATCTATCTTACCCAATAAGAAAATGGGAGGGAAAGGGGATAAGAAAAAGGCATGAGAGTTACAAATGGAAGGGTGAATTAAGGGAGCCAGTGGTGAGAAGCTAAATAGTCCTTTGAGGAGTGAGAGGATAAAAATAAAGACAAGCAAAACGTTTTTCAAGCAAATGCTTTATTAACTTCTGTTTTACATCATTCATTTCCACCAGATTTTGAGTTACAATTATTTCCACCCCCTGTTTTTCCCCTACCCACCCTCCCAGAATAGCAGTCCCACAAGATATCACTTCCTCCAAGCTGCTCTCTCCCATATCTTCTCCCATACCCCCTTCGACTTTTCCATTAGAGGAAGGTGAATCTTTGTGTCCCAATGCCTGTACATCTTATCTCCCTATTACAAGCAAAAGAGTATTAATAATAGTATATATATATATATATATATATATATATATATATATATATATATATATATATATATATACATATTTGAAACATTTAATGTTAAGACCTCGAATTTCAGATCCATTTCCTTCCTCCCTTGTCACCCATTCCCTCTGGGGAGATAAGTAATTCAGTATATGTTGTACATGTCTAGCTATGCAAAACATTATCATAGTAGATATATTGTACAATGCTACTTATAATTCCCTCCCACTTATCCCACCCCCCACCTGGTCCATTCGCCACTTGATCCTGTCCCTCTTCCATAGTGGGTACTTCCAACCTCCCTTCCCCCCAAGGATGCTCTCCCATCCATCATCCCTCCTCTCATCCCCCTTCCCCCTATTCTGCTGCAGGTTGAGATATCCCATTTAGTATGTATGTCATTCTCTCCCCGAACCAAATTCAATGAGCATGTGGTTTTGCCTTTTTGCCTTCCTATTCTTCCCCTCTCTTGCAAACACTTCCCCTTGCTTCTTCTACATGAGATAGTTTACCCTACCCCATCCCTCCCCATCTCCTCTTGCCACTTTCCTCTCTCACCTCACAATTTCACCCCTTGAGTATCCTCCTTTCCCAACAAATTCAACCTATGCCCTCTATCCATATATATATATATGTAAACATATACACACAGATTCACATATGTATTCTTATGACCATACGCACTTCTTCCATTATTTTCATACTGAGAAAGATTTCATCAGTCACAGCTATTGTTTTTCCATATAGGAATGTAAATTGTTCAACTTTGATAAGTTCCTTTTGATATCTTTTCCCTGATTATCTTCTCAGGCATCTCTTGCTTCTTGTGTCTGGATGTCAAATTTTCTATTCAACTCTGGTTTTTTCTTCAAGAATGCTTGGAAGTCCTCTATTCCACTGAATGACCATATTTTCCCCTGAAACAAAACACTCAGTTTTGCTGGGTAGGTGACCCGTGGGCAAAACATTTTTAATGGGATGGAGAGAAATATACAATAATACTAACTTTGAATGTGAATGGGATGAGATCACCCATAAAATGGAAGCTGATTGCAGAATGGATTAGAAACAAGAATCAAACAATATGTTGTTTAAAAGAGCCAGGCTTGAAACAAAAAGACACCATCAAAGTGAAAAAAGGAAGGGGTAATAATCATGATTTCAGAAAAAAGAAAAAGAAAAAAGTAGATCCAATTAAAAGAGATAATCAGGGAAATTACATTTTGATAAAAGGAGCCATTGTCAATAATGTAATAGCAAAAATAATTACAGCAAGTTTCTCTGATAAAGGCCTTATTCTTAAATATATAAAGAAATGATTTAAATTTTGTAGGGAAAAACAAAACTATGATCTGAATAGGCAGTTTTCATATGAAGAAATCTAAGTTATCTATAGTCATATGAAAAAAATTCTCTAAATCGCTATTGATTAGAGAAATGCAAATTCAAACAACTCTGAGGTACTGCCTCATATTTATCAGAAATGACAAATGCTGGAAGGGATGATGGAAAATTGGTATACTAATGAACAGTTGGTCAAGTAGTGAACTAATCTAATTATTCTGGAGAGCAATTTGGAAACATTCCCAAAGGTTATAAAACTTTGCATATATTTGACCCAATAATACAACTATTAAGTCTGTATCCCAAATAAATCAAATAAAAATACAAGGGACTATACGTACAAAACTATTTATAGGAGTACTTTTTTGTGATGGCAAAGTATTGGAAATTCAAGGGATGTCCATTAGCTTAGAAATGACTGAACAAGTTGTGAGTTATTACTATGATGGAGTTGTATTGTGCTACAAGAAAACAGGAAAACATGTTAAGACCTATATGAACTGATGTAAAGTGAAGTGAGAAGGACTGCATATAATTGTATGCAGTGAGAGAAAAAGCGATGAGATCAAGTATGAAAGGCTCGGCTACTATCAGTAACTATAATTCTATTCTCATTTCATTCATTTATTTTCCATATGATTTTGGACATATTTTTCCTTACTCTTTAAAATTAGGCTAATGTGTGCTTTTTAGTAATCAACTTACATTGTTTTAAAGTTCTCATTCTCTTTTAGGAAAGATGTGTATCTTGGCTGCATAGTGATGTTTCTCTTTAATAAAAGACATGTCCTTTTCTTTAAAAAAAAGTCAATTTAAAACAACTTTTATTTGAGTTGAAAATAATGTTTAGACTATCTGAATTGCCCCAAGATAAGCATGTTAAGGAGATTTTATGAAAAGAAAAGTTCTTGGTATCCAACTCATGTTTTCTCCTTGAGGATTTTTTAAAATACATCTATTTCAATAATTGGTGAAGAAATTTACATTCTATACAGAACTGTTGTAAACAACAAAGGTGAAGAAGATTAAAATGAATTGTACAGACAAGAGCTCATCAGGGCTCCTGCTTGGATAATTTTCTGTTACAGGTATTTACCTATGACACTTGTACTTCAATGGACACTACCTATAAGAAAAGTCATGGGGAGAGTGGGTCATTTTTAAAAGTCAAATTATGTCTTGTTCCAAAAATGCAGCATTTTAACTCATAAAAAGAAATGTAGCTACTGTTCTCAGAGAAAATACATAGCTATATAGATTGTTTCTTATCTTTAGGTGTTGGACAGCTAAGTAATCTAAGTGAAGAAACATTCTGCACATGGCTGAGAGGGGCAGATTAGATTTCAGTTTCTAATTCTAAACACATCCTCAGTCTGAACAGGTATAATAGTACAATGAAATGAGTATTGGATTTAAAATAAGCATACATGGATTCATTTCCTACTTTTACCCTCTACTAAGTTTGACTTTAGGCAAGTCACACTGAACCTCTCTGAATTTCAGTTTCCTCATAATAGAAAATGGGTGACTTTACTAGGTGAACTATAAAGGCCTTACCTTCCTGTTCTAAGTCTATGATCTTGACAGATTAGTGTTCATAGACCTGGGACTGAAAATAAAAACTAATTTGAATGAGTTTATAGGTTTATTGACTCTCTGAACTGAAAGTAGGATTGTAGATTAGAGTTGGAACAAATCTCAGAGGTTACCTAGTAAAATTTCTTCATTTTACGATTGAAGAAGCCTAGTCCCAGAAAAGTTTACCTGTTCATATTCAGAAAACTAAGTAAGTGTCAGAAGAATGTTTGGATACTGATTCTCTGGCTGTAGAAAGATGACTCTTTCCCTTATATTAGTTGGAAGGAAGACTTAAAGATTACATCTAGTTCAACCCCTTTTTTTACTATAAAGAAAATCAGATCCTTGGGGGAGCTAGTTGTCGCAGTAGAGCGTCGGACCTGGAGTCAGAAGAACCTGAGTTCGGATCCAGCCTTAGACACTTAACGCCCACACAAATAAAAACCTAGCTGTGTGGCTTTGGGCAAGTTACTTAATCCCAATTGCCCTCCAAAAAAAAAAGAAAATCAGATCCAAAGAGATAAAATGACTTGATGAAAATATAAAAAGTGACTGAAAAAGGATTTAAACCCTAGTCTTCTGATTTCTATGCCAGTTTTCTTTCCATGACATTATGGTAATAAATAAAAAATTTAATCAAAATATTCTGTCAGGCTAGTCAATTTAGAGGAGGGGAAACAATTTAAAAGAAGAACAAGCAGATTGCTTGAATTGCTTGGTTAATTCAACTAAAAGGGTTAACCTAGTCATGAGTACAAACATCACCTCTAAAATAATTATGTTGGATGATGAAAATAATATAGCAGAAATATATTTAGGAAAAAAAAGAAACCATTTATGTAAAGCACTTTAGGAGTAAATGACTGATTTATATATAAAAAAAAACTATTACTTTTCATTCTAAAATTCTTCTCTAAGAAGAGGAGAAGTTTCTTTAATTACCCAAGATCATCATTCTGGCATTCATTGAATCACATTTTTAGATATACTTTTGAGAAATTTTAAATGATTCAGCATTATCATTAATTCATCACTTTGGCTCCAATGTGTTCAAATCTCCTGTTCAGCACAGGGAAGGAAAGCTAAATTGAGTAGGAATTAAATTGTCTGAGTCAGATAATATCAAACAAGAGATAATATCTTCTTTTATAGACATAGTCATAATATGGGACCTTTCAGTTCAAATTTTTTAAAAAGAGATAATTCAAGTTAGTAATCATTTTGTCACTGGACAGAATGTACTTGGAATTCAGAGAAGATAACATTTCACTGACATAATACATAAGGCCCTTGAGGAAAAAAAATACCTGTGACTGGGCAATCTCATGTAATATTGTGTTACTCCTTATAAAAGCTACTTTTACTCTCCATTCTCAACTCTAACGTGAGAAATAATTTATTCCTGATGTGCTAAAATAAATCATGATTTCATTTATTTTAGTAAGTGCTTCCTATGGAGCAGAGATATTGAGGTAATTTTGGCAAGAATGTGACTGCAAAAAGAGACATTAATCAATGAATGTGCACTGAGTACTGTGCAAAACACTGTGTAGATACAAAATTTGGATAAGACAAAATCCCTATCCCCAGGGAGTTTATAATCTAGTAGAGAATTAAAACCCAAAAACAAATAGAATAAAATTATAGAATGAGCCCATTAGAAAGTTGGCTTCTCCTTTATTAATTTAATTTACATGAAGCTTGAGGCATGTGCTCATTGGATTGAAGGGGAAGAAAGAGGAAGAAGTGATCCATTTCATTTTCAGACTAGAAAGAGTAATATAATATAAAGATTTCGAAGGAGGAATGCAATGTTGTGGAAAGTTTGAATGTCAGGAAAAAAAGTTTAAATTTTATTTCCCAAAATAAGAGCCACTCAAATATTATTTTTATCATTGGCATGACTAGATCTGCATAAGAAAGATTATTCTTTTAGTCACATGAATGAATGATAAGAGAGCAGAGAAAGAGGGTAGATATGAACAATAATAGGTCCTACTGCAATCTTTTATGTTTGTACTAAAGATCTGTACTTGGATTATGGGTATAAAGAGTATGAGGAGTCAGACGTTGGAGTAATAAAATAGATAGGAAATAAGAATAGATAAATATATTGTATACACCATGTGTTTTTTATGAATATTTTCCCCTCAAAAGTGACTTTACATTATCGTTAGGTTTTCCTACGTATTTCTTTTTTTTTTTAAGCAATTGGGGTTAAGTAACTTGCTCAAGGTTACACAGCTAGTCATTATTTGTGTGTGGGTGCTCATTTTCTGAGGCCAGATTCGATCTCAGGTCATCACAACTCCGAGGCCAGCGCTCTTACTCACTGTGCCACCTAGCCGCCCCTCCACTGTATTTCTGTAATGCCATTTGATGTACTTCATGGCATTAAAAGGACAAATGGTTATAATTTGGATTAATAAAATAATGCTTTCTGTCCTACCATTATAATCATTTGCCCTTTTGATACAATGCATTCCATCAATTGATATCATAAAAATGAATTGAAAATCCAAATGATAATGTAAAGCCACGTTTGAGGGGGAAATCTTCATGTGACAACAAACTAACACCATTTTATTAATGTAAAACTGAACTTTTGCCATCTGAACCCTGAATTACCTACATTAATCATTCAGTGATGTTTCTTTTGCGGGGAGGGAGTTAGAGGAAGAGAATGCATATATTTGTGTACATTTGTGCAACTTAAGTTACCAGAACTAAATCACTTGTGAAGTTGTTTTTTTTTTTATACAATTATAAATTTCTTAGGATCAATTAGCCTTAGAAGTTCAGGGGCTGGGTGGATAAAATAGACTCCTTTAGAATATAATTTCCCCCAGGAATAAAAGAAAGTGTATTTACAAAACTTCTTCAACCATAGAAATTACCCAAAAGTTGTTAAGCAATAAGGAATATTTTTACCACAAAATTACTATTAAACATATTATCTAAATGTTACTTTTGCATTTTATCTTACCTTATACCTAAATTGAAAGTCTAATATAGCTGAAAAATAATATGTTGTAATGGGGAAATAAAAGCATTTATGATTTCCATACCCAACCAGTAAGAAATTATTTGATATATTAAAAATGTTAAGCAAACAAATACGGAGAATATAATGTGCTGACTGTTACTTTTACAGCCATATATAAAGTAATGAATCTAATATTATCTGGAGTTTCAAAACACCACAAATTCAATTATGTTTGACCTCACTTGAAACATGCAATTTAAAAAAGTCACTGTTTAAATAATTTATCACATTGATTTTGTATTTAAAGCTCTACAAGGAACTTGATGCAACACCACTCTATGAAATGCCTATGCAAACACTATGTCAATTTTACATATGAGAAAATTGAGTCCTAGTGAGGCTAAATAATTTGTTCCTGTTTAATGTGTTCTTTCTAATTCCAGGTCCAGTACTCTTTTCCATATACCCTAAGGTTCCATTTAAGTAAAGAAAAATGAGAATAGAACCAACCAGAACACTTTTTTTTTTTTGCTTTTTGGAGGGCAATTGGGGTTAAGTAACTTGCCCAAGGTCACACGGCTAGGTTTGTGTGTGTATGTGTTAAGTGTCTGAGGCCGGATCTGAACTCAGGTCCTTCTGACTCCAGGGCCAGCACTCTACTCACTGTGCTACCTAGCCACCCCAAACCAGAAGACTTTTGAGAAGTCATATCATCCTGTCTTCACACAGACCCATATTTAAACCATCCTTGCCAGATGAGCAGCTATTTGATTTTTACCGCCAATAGAGAAATTGATTTAAAAGCTTCCAAGCAACAGTCAATAATATTTACTCCCTAAAAGATTATTTATGTTTAATCCAAATGCACTGAATTTTGCCTATTTTTGATCACTTGAAGCAATAGAAGGCCCCTGTTAAGCTATCTCTATATCAGAAAACTTCACTTGCTTGAACATCACAATGAAAGCTGCCTTCAGACATGGTTTTCTAATTATAATAATACTACCTCCTGTCCTCAGAGGACTTTAACTCCATCCATCCATCCAACCATCCATCCATCCATCCATCCATCCATCCATCCATCCATTCATTTAAGTGTAATAAGGAAACTGGCAAACTTGGGCCCCAACCCTGATAGTGTTAGAAATGCTTATCTGCTGCAATCTTCAAAGGACACAAGAGAAAGCACAGATATTGACCATGGCCTGTTTAGCATTTGGAGATAATAAACTAATTGATTGCTCACAGATCTCTTTCCATCTCTGTCTCTCTCTAGCTCTCTCTCTCTCTGTCTCTGTCACTCTGTCTATCTGTCTGTGTCTGTCTGTCTCTGTCTCTGTCTGTCTGTCCGTAATGGAAATTCAAATTTAAAGATCTTCCCTGCCCCTAAGCCCTTTGATTGGCTTAAGAGACTCTGGGAACCTTCCTTGATTTGAAAATATGCTCCGCCCCCTAATAGGCTGAATGTGGTCACATGGAGCCTGTAGTAGGAGGCTTGGTTTTCAGGAATGGCTACACCTTGATGCTGTGTGATTGAGCAGTGGGTCAAGAGGGTTGTTACACTCTCTGATCCAGTAGAAAGCTATATAATCCCTGATGTGAGGCTTTGCTTTGGGGCTCACTTTGAGAAGTGTTGTGTGATTTGACCAGATGAGACTCTGGGCAGCCATTGAGAGCCCCCCAGCTTTGAAAACCCAGATGTTGATGCTTCCCTCTCTGGTAACTGTGATTTGGTATTGATGTAATGGTCAGACAGTTTGGAAGCCTGTCTGCTTGATCTGCTTGTTTCTCTGTCTTGTAAGTTCTGTCTGTAAACTTTGAAGTTCAGGGTGCTGACCTTTTTTCCCTGAACTAGGTAAATGATATATGTTTGATTGATTAAAGTAAGCTTGTTAACCCATTTTGAGTTGCTTTCCTTTAGAAAAGCAGGTATAAGAACCTGTGTTGGCAGCCACCCTGAGGATGTTGGGGTGCTTGCTGCTACACTGTCTCTGTCTGTCTCTGTCTCTGTCTCTGTCTCTCTCTGTATCTCTCTGTCTCTCTCTCTCTATCTATCTATCTATCTATCTATCTATCTATCTATCTATCTCCCTCCCTCTCCTCTGACTGTTTTCCAGTCATAAGAGCTATAATCCTCTAGGGAGAAAGAAGATCCTTCCTTGAGACTTCTTTTCTCTACCTAGGCTACCAGCACATGCCCCTGTGCCTAGTACTGCTGGTTTTGATATCTATCACATTGTTTTGTTTTTCTTTTGATCTTTGATAAATGGATTTAGGAGACAGAACAGAAAAGTCTTAGAGCTTTTGAGATTCGAATGGTATGAAAAAGGGAGGTTCAGTGAAAGTTCCATAAAGTTCTTACAGGATGGCCTGCTTTGTATCCTATAACATAAGCAAGACCATGAGGGACACCTTGTAGGAATCAGTCAAGTAGGACTGAGACTCAGAAACTGACTACCCATTTTCTGAAACAATGTCCTCTAAATGCCATGGAAAATACAGAATTTAATTTGCTGTTATAAAGGACACTAGCTACTACCTTAAAGTTGAGCCTACTCTTGCCAGAATTTTGGATAGGGTAAGGAAGAATGTGCCCCAATTCAAGAGAATGGTTTCTATTTCTGTTCTAGCTATATCTCCAAATATCCTGCTGTAAAACTGAAATATTATTCATTGGGTAAGTGATATTGGAGGTACTGAAGTGCATCAATGACATAAAAAATAATCAATTTAAAATGGCAATTAATATGGGAACAACACACCAGAATGAGGGCTTTTACCAAGGAAATTAGAGAAAAGCTCAATGTCCCTCAAAGATACTCATAGATCCCCAAGTTTAATGGTAATGTATTTTTGAATTTGAAGGTCCCTTTGTGTTGGCAAAAGTAGCAGGTCCTTAGCACACTGATCAAGCCTTTCTTGGGGAAACAGAGGGTATGAACTCCCATCTCCTGTTGCTGACATAGCAGGAAGGGTTGGCTGAAACAGGAAGTAGCCAATGCTGTGTATATAAGAAAAGCCCCAGAAAGGCACAGTCAGAATTTTTTTGAGACCAGGATCTGGTGGCAGAGCAGCTACAGAAGAGAGAATAGAGAACTGAGCTAGAATTTCCTGAGAAATCATGGTGGTGGAGTTTCTTCTGAACAGGATCCCAGGATCCAAGAGCCAAGATCCAGGAGTCCAAGAGCTCAGAGCCAAGAGCTAGGAGCCAGGAGCCCAGGTGACTGAAGCATTACTGGGATGCTGAGACTGTGTTTGTGGATTGGTGGAGCATTGAATTCCCTAGAGCAGAAATGTTGAAGGATCTGACATGTACCAGACCCTATGAACTTCAGGGTGGAGCAGCACCTGCCTGGAGAGCTGGTCAAGGAACTGGGAGCTGTCTGCCATTGAACCCAGGTGACAGTCTGGTGAATCCAGGTTGAACCTGAGACCATGGAACGGGATCTATGGTATATGAGAACAGGCCCCAAGTCAAGATGAAAAGACCTCTCCTTGGGTACTGAGTAATTATGGAATTATAATTTACTAGTGACCTAAGGGGTGGAGGGTTTTGTGTATGATACTTAGTAATTGATTGATGAGCAAGTAGGGTTTTGTATATGATAGTTAGCAATTTATTGCTGAATAAGTGATTGATTGAATTAATCAAAACTTTGCCCCAAGAGTGGAAGACTTAGACTATGTACTTTGGGACTACTGATAAGGGACTGATTGAGTTAATTTAAGAGTGACTGTTTTACTTTGAAACTATATTGTGAATATTATATTGTGATTTTCTGTGATAAGTTGTAATATTGTGAATGATGTACCTTGATTCTCTGTGAAAGTTTTGCTTTGATTTTGTTATGGAATAAATAGAATGATCACTATGCTGAGTAATCAGAACCTTAAAAGCTGTTCACAGTAGCATTCTTCTGGAAAGCTGCTTGTGCATCGCATTACACCAAGGGAGAGCTAACCAGCCATGGTCTGGGAACCCAAACTGCTAATGAACGTGCAGGTTGGAAGAGTAAATGTAAAGTTTTCTGTATAAGAATTTCATTCTAGAAGAACTAGAAATATGACAAAATATAAGGAAGCAGAACAACCCAATTCTTTCCCTAAAGTATTATAACAAAGATAAAGGGAGAGCACTATATTTAGTACTGATCAAAATATCAAAAGAAAAAAACCACAGTGGATCACATTTTCTTTTTTATCCCCAGTTTAAGACTGCATATTCAACCCACAGAGCAATCAGGGTCAGCCTACAACTTTATTCTTCTGATCATGGTGTACTGATGTAGATACAGCCTAGAGGCAAGTAACAGTCTTGACAATGGCTATAACTACAAATGATTCTGCAATTATATAGATCTGATCCTAAAGTACAATTGATGATTCTGTCAATTGCCAAGTAACCAGGACAAGAACTAAATGGCATGTTTCAATCTATAGTTATGGTGATTTCAACTCCAGCGTATGAAAATAAATTCAGTCCAGATCTGGGTCAGTGTCTATGAGCAATTAACAAGGACAGGAGTTTAAGAATGTGGAACATAAGTAAGATCTTTCATTTGAATTTAAGGAGTCTCCAAGTTAGAAGTCAAGTACTGGGACAAGTCACTATCTATTTGAGCTTCAATCAGGTTCAATCATCCAATTGATCAGATCATGAGGGCAGTGATCTGTCTTAACATTAGGACTTTTAGTATTCTCAGAAAGTTTGCAGTAATCTGACCTGAATTCCCAGCAATATCCTTGAAGAACATAACACTCAATGCCTAGAGAACTTAGCGACACATAATTAGAAATTATAGAACATGACCATGCAAAGTCACAATATTCCCTAAAGAAATGGAAAGAATTTGTCCTTAGCAGAAAGTCACATTTCAGGAAGCAAGACAGAAAAGAGTAAGCAAGAAATACTGAAAATAAATAACTGTTATGAAGGCAGAGAAACCCAAATAACAAAGAGTAAAGGCAATAATTCTAAAAAAAAATAACTATAAGTAAAACTTCAAAGAAAAACTACACCTTAGAAAAAGGTCAGCAAGAATTTCTGGAAGAAGGGAAACAAGAATTTCAAAAGTAGCTTTAAATGATATCATAAGCAAAATGACAATGTCAGAGGAAATACTCAAAGAAGAAATGAAAGATCTGCAGAAATAATTCCAAGAAGAATTACCACCTTAGTATGAGAAATAAAAAAAATGTCATAAAAATAACCAAGTCATTGAAAATCCTAACGGACCAAACAGAAATGAGTAACTCCATAAGACAACCAAAATGACAAAACAAAATTTAAAAAAATGAAGATAATAAAACGAAGAAAAATAGGGGAATTTATGATCTTGTATAATTGTATATTTAAGTAGAGGATTGTAAAAACAAGTAGCAAGAATTTGGAACATAGGCTGTTATTTGGATTTCATTTATATTGAGAACAATCAAAGAAGTATGGAACACTTACATGGTTTCTTTTTTTTCCCTTATTTTATGAATATAATTTTGTCTAATTATATTTAAAGAAAATTTCAATTCGTTTTTATAAAATTTTAAGGTCTAAATTTTTCTCCCTTTTCTTCTCCACTCCCCTTCAAGACAGCAAGCGATCTATTATAGGCTATACCCGTGAAGTTATGTTAAACATATTTCTACATTTGTTATGTGTGAAAGAAGAATCAGAACAAAAGAGGAAAAAAGCAGAAGAAAGAAAAAGCAAAAGCAGTAACAACAACAAAAGTGAAAATAGTGTGTTTGTTAGGCATTTAGAATCCATAGTTCTTTCTCTGGATGGGGATAGTATTTTCCATCGAGTTTTTTGGAATTGTCTTATTTCATTGTATTGTTGAGAAGTTTGTCATTGCACAATGTTGCTGCAACTGTGTACAATATTCTCCTGGTTCTGTTCACTTTATTCATCACCAGTTCATATAAGCCTTTCCAGGTTCTTTTCTGAAATCTGCCTGCTTATCAGTTCTTATAGCACAATAGTATTCCATTACATTTAAATACTACAGCTTGTTTAACCATTCCTTAGTTTATGGGTAACCACTCAAATTCCAATTCTTTACCACTACAGAAAGAGCTATTACAAACATTTTTGTACATATTGGTCCTTTCTACTTTTTTTTTTCCTTGTTTTGTTCACTTTATTTTGCATCAGTTCATACAGGGCTTCCCAGGTTCCTTTCAAGCAATATCTTTTTTTTTTTAAATTAATTTATTAGTTTAGTTTCAGTTGACAAGATTCAATTCCATAGTTCCTTGATTTTCAAATTTCCTTTACTTCCCTCCCCCCTCCCCTCATGACATCATATAGTACAGTATAGGGTCTGCAAATGCATTCATATTAAACATTATTCCAATTACAAAGGCATATTGTACTAGGTGGGATGAAAGATGGTAAGGAAGAAGTACAACCAAACAATGAGAAGAACAAGATCATTTAGTTTGCTTCCATCAGGATTCAGGCTCAGTTCTTTCTAGTTATATCTCTGGATGGCACATTTCTCACTTTCTTGAGTCATTCAGGATTAACTTATATCACTGCATTGCTGAAAAGAGTCCAGTCTGTCATAGTTGGTCGTCACAGATATGGTATGTCTGTGATTGTATACAAATTTCTTCTGATTCTACTCTTCTCGCTCAGCATCAGTTTGTATAAGTCTCTCCAGGTAATTATGAAATCCATCACCTCCTCGTTTCTTATAGCACAATAAAATTCCATTACATTCATATACCACAACTTGTTTAGCCATTCCCCAATTGATGGGCACTCCTTTAGTTTCCAATGCTTTGCAACCACAAAAAGGGCTGCTAAAAATATTTTTGTACATATGGTTCTTCCTCCCACTACTATGATCTCTTTGGGATATAACCCTAGGAGTGGTATGGCTGGGTCAAAGGGTATGAAATTATTTATAATCCTTTGGGCATAATTCCAGATTGCTCTCCAGAATGGTTGGATAAGTTCACAACTCCACCAGCAATGTATTAGCGTTCCAATTTGCCCACATCCTCTCCAACATTTGTCACTTTCTTGTTTTGTCATCTTAGCCAATCTGACTGGAGAGATGTGGTATCTCAGAGTTGTTTTGATTTGCATTTCTCTAATTAATAGTGATTTAGAGCATTTCTTCATATGCTTATAGATATCTTTAATTTCTTTCTCTGAAAACTTCCTATTCATATCCTTTGACCATTTCTCAATTGGGGAATGACTTGTATTCATATAGATTTGGCTCAATTCTCTATAAATTTTAGAAATGAGTCCTTTATCAGAGACACAAGTTGTAAAAATTCTTTCCCAATTTCCCACCTCCCTCTTGATCTTGGTTACATTGGCTTTGTTTGTACAGAAGCTTTTCAATTTAATGTAATCAAAATTATCCATTTTGCATTTTATAATGCTCTCTAATTCTTGTTTGGTCCTAAATCTTCCCTCTCCACAGATCTGTCAGGTAAACTATTCCTTGCTTTCCCAAATTGCTTACAGTATCATCCTTTACACCTAGATCATGCACCCATTTAGACTTGATTTTGGTATATGGTGTTAGATAGTGATCTATGCCCAGTTTCTGCCATACTGTATCCAGTTTCCCCAGCAGTTTTTGTCAAATAGTGCATTCTTATCCCAAAAACTTGGGCCTTTGGGTTTATCGAACAATAGATTGCTATATTCATTAACTGTTGGGTCTCCTGCACCTAATCTATTCCATTGATCCACTACTCTACACCTCTGCCAGTACCAAGCAGTTTTGATGACTGCTGCTGTATAATACAGATGAAGATCTGGCATAGCTAGTCCACCTTCCCTAGCATTTCTTTTCATTAATTCCCTTGATATTCTAGACCTTTTGTTTTTCCAAATAAATTTTGTTATTATTTTGTCTAACTCTACAAAGTAGTTTTTTGGTAAATTGATTTGAATGGCACTAAATATATAATTTAGTTTGGGTAAAATTGTCATTTTTATTATATTAGCTCGACCCAGCCACGAGCAATTGATATTTTTCCAACTATTTAGATCTGATTTTATTTCTGTGAGAAGTGTTTTGTAGTTGTGATCATATAGATTCTGGGTTTGTTTTGGCAAGTAGATTCCCAAATATTTTATAATGTCTACAGTGACTTTAAATGGGATTTCTCTTTCTATCTCTTGCTGTTGAGTTTTATTAGAGATGTACAGGAATGCTGAGGATTTATGTGGGTTTATTTTATATCCTGCAACTTTGCCAAATTTATTTATTGTCTCAAGTAATTTTTTACTTGATTCTCTAGGATTCTCTAAGTATATCATCATATCATCTGCAAAGAGTGACAGCTTGGTCACTTCTTTGCCTAATTTGATTCCTTTGATTTCTTTTTCTTCTCTAATTGCTACTGCTAACGTTTCAAGTACCAGATTGAATAAGAGGGGTGATAGTGGACACCCTTGTTTCACTCCTGATCTTATTTGAAAGGCTTCTAGTTTATCCCCATTGCATATAATACTTGCTGATGGTTTTAGATAGATGCTAGCAACTATTTTAAGGAAGGCTCCATTTATTCCTATACTTTCTAGTGTTTTTACTAGGAATGGATGTTGTACTTTGTCAAAAGCCTTTTCTGCATCTATTGAGATGATCATGTGGTTTTTGCTAGTTTTGTTGTTGATATGCTCAATTATATTGATGGTTTTCCTAATATTAAACCATCCTTGCCTTCCTGGAATGAATCCTACCTGATCAGGGTGTATTATTTTTGTGATAAGTTGTTGGAGTCTTTTGGCTAATATTTTATTTAGAATTTTGCGTCTAAATTCATGAGGGAGATTGGTCTATAATTTTCTTTCTCTGTTTTATCTCTTCCTGATTTAGGAATCAGTACCATATTTGTGTC